>VWZD01009183.1:643840-663171 GCA_013396695.1 Sakesphorus luctuosus
CCATTGGCCTTCTTGGCCACCTGGGCACACTCTTGGCTCCTCTTGAGCTTCCTGTCCCTCAGTCCCCCCAGGTCCCTTTCTGCCTGGCTGCTCTCCAGCCACTCTGTGCCCAGCCTGGAGCGCTGCAGGGCTTGGGGTGGCCAAAGGGCAGGACCTGCACTTGGCCTTGTTGAACTCCATCCCATTGCAATCAGCCCATCTCTCCGGTCTATCCAGATCTCTCTGCAGAGCCCTCCTGCCTTCCAGCAGGTTGACACTCCCTCCCAACTTGGTGTCATCAGCAAATTTGCTGATGATGGTCTCAATCCGCTCTATGTACATGTGCTGCTGAGAGCAGCCAGCCAGAGCTGCTGCCAAAATAGTGCCAGTTGCAGCCTGGAAATGTGCAAGTCCAGAAGCAAACCCCGAGGTTTTGATAGAAATATTCACCTGCTGCTGTTTTAGTCTCCTTGCTGGCATAGCTGCTGTTTTCATTTGCTTCTGCTTTTTATAACCTCACAAAGTTTTGTTAATGCTCACCCTTAAAATGCAACTTTTCCATGCCTTGCTGGGCAGGCTAGAAATTTCGAAGGATGATTTTTTTTTTAGCTGAAAACCAGAAAAAAAACCCAAACCAAAACATCACTTACTTAGCTGTCTGTGTAAAAATGGCACTTTCACCTCCTGTGTATTCAGTGATGTGTGGTGATTCCACTGATCAAAATACAGTTTTACTTTCATTTTACTCACAACTGGACTGTACTATGTACTCTACTCTTTGGGCACTACTACTAAAATCAGCAGATAGATACCAAATTAAATATAAGCATGTGAACTCTAACCCAAAAAACAACTTCTGCAGTTAGCAGGGCTTGTCCAAGGTTTTTTGTGATCAGAGACCAACAAACTGCTGGTTTAAAAATAAATAATAAGATTTAAAAAAAAGAAAAAGAAAAATGCTTTGAATTTCTTAGTCAAGCACATTTTGTTTGTTAGTTACTGAGACAGGAATGTGTAGCTTCACAGTTGGTCTCATAGTTCCCTTTTTAAAGCAGATCTACATTTGAGAAACATTGATTTTCTTTCGAAGAAAAGAGGTTTTGTGTGACTAGTCTGTTTAATATATACTGTCAGGGTGACTTCAGTGAACACCCCACATCTACCTAGCTCAGGTTGCATCCCTGTTACCCACCCTCAGTGTTATGCTGGTATAATCTTATTAGTACAAACACAGTTCTAATAAGACTCCCCACAGCAAAATGAAGGGACACAAAACCTGGGGAGGTGCAAGCCCATAGCAGAGGAATGAAAGTGAGTGCCTAGCAATAGAAAACACAGCAAGCCCACTCAGCTCTCCTGAGGGGTGGCTAATTCCTCTTCATAAAGGCTTTCTGGCAGCTTCCTGCAAACACTGTGCTCGAGGCTGTTTTCCCCTGGAGCAGCACGGTGTCAGATGGGCAGAGGGAGGGTCAGAGGGCAGAGGGCACCTCTCTGTCACAGCAGCTGCTCTCTGCCAGCTAATTACACCTGGCACAGGACCCTCCTGTGCAGCCAGAGTCCTCCTACCTGCCGCTGGGAAACGGGGGGAAAGCCACAGACTTCAACTTCTTGTCTTCTGCAGCTGTTAAGCAGTTCTTTACAGTCTCCTCGAGCTGCTCTTCACACTTGTCCGAGCCCCACTGTGGGATGTGACAGTGGATGACAAACTTTGCTGCTAGGCCGCTAGACTGAGTGAGTGCAGCTAACACAAATGGAAACGTGACATTTAGTTTGGAACAGAAACCACCCTGCAGCGACCTCTCAACCCAACGTACCTACTTCATTACATCACCTCTCCAAAGAAATGCATTTGGAATTAAAACACGCCACAATGGCTCGCTTGCAATCATCATCTCACTGTCTCATCATCACCTTTGTGATCAGTGGTTGTTTCTTTGGAGACCAAAGAACCCAGGGCTCATTTGGTTAGCACACAGTTATTCAATAATGGTTTTCAGCTCTCTCATTTAGCATTGCCTGTGGGTTTGCTTTATGCAAAGTGTCAGAACCTTGCCCTGAACACAGTAGCACTAATCCCCCAACAGACATTTCTGCAGTGCTGTCACTGAATGCTTTGCACAAATATCCTGCATCATCATCACAACACAGCTCCAGAGTGTTGGGGAGTAATATTTAGACCTGCTTTTCATAGCTGGGTAATTTCAGATAAGGACATGAAAATCAAAGATGTCCCCACCAGTTTATGTCCAATTAGATTAATTTTTCAGAAAGCTTAATATTTCTCTAAGACCTGCAGAGTCCACAGCATGGCATCAGTTTGCTTTTGTTGCAGCTCTGACCTCAGCACTATTGGAAATCTGGGTCTTGGGAATCTCAGGTTAAACTCTCTAAAATTAGCTGTGCAGGATGAAATTAGCCCAAGGATGAAAAACTTGGGTGTATTCACATGTACAACATCACAGAGGAATTCTGTTGCAGGCACAGAGGAATTCTCTGCTACTTAAATTTCAACCAACTGCCTTAATAGCATAAGAGGAGTTTATCTTCTAGTTAGGTAGTGATGTTGACAGAGAAAAGTAGTTTACTTTGACTTTATGGCAGATAAATTTGATTAGATGTGAAAGTGAAGCAAATTATCTCATATAAAAATTTCCCTATCATTTAAGATCATAAAACTGGGCTATTCATTTAGGAAATTTCCAAAACTAGACTATTTAAAGCATTTAATTTCTTGACTATTTGACTACTAAGCCAAATAAGACATATTGTAACTTTTCTCCCTCTGTCTTCCAGCCACCATCAATTGGTTTAATATAAATTGGTTTAATTTGTCCACAAAGGAAAGCAGAACCTCAAGTCCCAAACTATTCACTGCTACAGGTGTGTAAAACCCTTGCAGGGAGCAATTCTAATAATTAGCTGTAGTGCCTGAGCAACTGCTCTTTCAAAAATCAGTACAAACAGGGCAAAAGGGATGGCATATTGGTGACAGCACAAGATTTCCTTAGTTTTTGGACTCCTGCAAACAGAAATTGCCTAAGATAAATTAATCAGCTCAAAGACAGATTGTGCACAGCACACAGGTATCCTGTTCTTCCCTTTTTCCCTCTCAGCAGGCTCTCCACACCAGCAACAGCTTCAAAGAAGAAACATTTACATCACATAAGCAAAGGCACAAATATAATCAAGAACACACCAGAATGCCCAGAGAAAAGAACATATAAAATGAGCTGTGTCCAAAGGAGACCACACTACCCTTTTTACCTTCAGCAACTTCCAAAGGTCCTTGAGATTTGCGAAGCTCTTTCACTGTTTCTAAAAACTCTTTTCCTCCAGCCTTTTCCAACGCCTTGCCTGCAAGGACACGGAGCAAAAGGCCTTGGCTTTGGAGTATCAGCATGGAAAAACAACTCTACATTATTTAAAAGAACATTGTACACATATTATCCTGTCTCCCTCTATCAGCAGCAGCTGATGTTTATGCCATAAATGATGTTTATGTCTGACTTGACACAGATAAAATTTACTTTCTATTGGCTCTGAAGAGCACTGTAAGCTATTAATGGAAATTACTCTAATATAAATATCTGTCAGAATGCTGTTTTATTCTGACTTATGGCTAAAACAGTGAGGATTTTCAGAACTCAGATTTCCAGCCTCCAAAATCAACCCAATATACAAACCCTACTCCTTGCTGAAACAAACAGCTGGGCTGCCAGTGAAGGTCTTGATGACTCCAAAACAATGATCCAATAGCCCATCACTGGATTCTGTGCCCCTCTATGTGACTAATTAATAGCTTTTTACCTCCTTCCCACTTCAATTTCCATATTTGTAATAATAATATTTCCTTATTTCACATGAGCAGTATAAGGCTTTGTACATGAGTATTTCTAAATTTTATATATATAATATATAGATTTTATATATCTCTATATATACCTATATATAGATTATATATATTATAGCGACCTATAATGAAAAGCATAATTAGAAGTGTTACTAATATGTAAGTTTTGTAGGAGAAATTTCAAAAAGGCAAATATAAAATCCAATCAAGACAGCACTAATGGTTATTTACACCTTTGCTGCTCATGTGCTTCAACTAATTATCTGTGTTTTGCTGCTTGTAAGGCATCATTAAAAAAAAATAAATTAGTGATTAGCCTGTTATACCTAGTCAGATCCAGCCTGATTTTCAGAAGTGTTGTAAATGATATTTATGGCCTGGGGAAGATTCAGATGAAACAAGATGGGATCTCAGCAGGCAGCCAGGAGACCAGCTACTGTTTCAACTCTAGATGTGTTTTTTCTGCATGTAGCAGAGTCTCACCTATTTCCTCCTTGAGGTCTATTTCAGCAGTTGTGGGGTGAACGATGCCTTCTACTTTCATGGAGCCAATATGGCTGATGTCACTCTGTGTCAGAGAAAGCTGAAAAATAATGAGAGGGTGGGGAAAAAATGAAATGGCAATGAGACTGCAAAAGCATTTTCATACCAAAAAAACTAAAATGAAAGAAGGCCGGATTCAGTATTTCAGAGGTGAGTTATTTTATTCTGTTCAGTATGTGTGAGTCTGATTTTCAGCTTTTAATTAATTAACTAATTTGCACACCACTCAGGTTATTTGGTGATATGCCCACAGCTTGGGATTTCATAGAATCATAGAATGGATTGGGTTGGACAAGCCCTCCAAGATCATCAAGTCCAACCCTTGGGCCAACTCCAGTCCCTTTACCAGATCATGGCACTCAGTGCCACGGCCAAGCTCACTTTAAAAACCTCCAGGGATGGGGAATCCACCCCCTCTCTGGGCAGCCCATTCCAGTGCCTGATTACTCTCTCTGGAAAGAATTTTTTTCTGCTCTCCAACTTCAATTTCCCCTGGCAGAGCTTGAGCCCCCCGTGCCCCCTTGTCCTATTGCTGAGTGCCTGGGAGAAGAGACCAACCCACATCTGGCCAGAACTTCCCTTCAGGTAGTGCCTTTGCTCCAAAGAAAGTTACTGCTATTAAAAAATCAATGTTCTAGCAACACACTTTGAAGAAAAAAAGGGCTTATTTTGGAAATGCTTTCATTTAAAGATAAAAATATGGAAATTAAAAGGTGTTTCTCCTGTAGAACCACCTGCCCTCAGAGGACTACTCTAAGGGAGCTGAGAAGATGGGCTGAGCACCATCCTGATCCATGAAGGCTTCACAACTCACATAATTAATTTCACAACCCAAGTAATTATTTACCCTCTTCTGGCACAAATAATAATTAAAATTACTATATCTCCATAGCT
This sequence comes from Sakesphorus luctuosus, assembly GCA_013396695.1. NCBI lineage: Eukaryota > Metazoa > Chordata > Aves > Passeriformes > Thamnophilidae > Sakesphorus > Sakesphorus luctuosus. The sequence continues at coordinate 649,107 of VWZD01009183.1, forward strand.
AAATGTGTAAGAAAAACTCCAGTTTAATTTGGAGGGTTCAAAAATTAAGGCAGGCAAAAAAATCCCTTTTGTTCTTGGCGAGTACAGTGGAAAAAAAATTATAAATACAGGGCACAGCTGATGGAACACCAAGGAGATGTATCTTGGTGGGACAGTTTTGTAAGTCTGGCCAGGCAGGATGTCACAGCCTGTGCTGAGATGGAGCAGCAGGAATGTTCTGCAGCTCTGGGGAGATCCTCAGCTGGAACAGACAGAGCAGAGTCCCACATCCACTTTCAGATGGAGCACTCAGGCTCCTGGCACAAACCAACAAGCTCTGGGTGATCCTGGGACCTGGCCAAAAAATACACTTTAATAAATAATAAATAGCCTAGAGGTTTAAACCTGGTTTGGCAGCATGTCAGCACAACACAGACAAATCCAATCCAGTACTGCTTAGGCCAAGAAATGAATCAGCATGGATCTCTGCAGAGGGGCAGACCAGCATTGTTCTTGGAAATCTTTTATCTGCAGACATATATTTGAGACCCTGCCCATGACTTAAGTGAGTTTTGGCTTTAAATTTGAGATTACTAAGGGAAAACATAGAGAAGAATTTGTAGTGCTGTTGGATCAAAAGCATCCTTTTGTTTATGCCAGGCCCCAGGGCTGTGATCCCAATCCATTCTAACTTTGTATTACCTTTTGTCCTGGCACAAGGCTCTTGGAGGACAAGATAGTGAAACCATCCCCAGGTCCATCTTCAGATGTTGAATTTGAAGCTCCTTCTTTTTCATTGTCCTTTTGTTTGTTCTAGTTGAGGGGAGAAAAAAAGCAAGGACTCTCAAAGGAAAAAAAATAATCAACATATACCATTATTCATTAATGGATAGATTTAATCAGTTACTATAAATCTCATCTCCTCAGATCGATATATTACTCATAGCCTTTTAATCCTCAAAGATTATGTAACAACAGAGGTCTGCACTGTTTATATAATACTAAACATCAGTGGTTCATCTGAGGCATTACATGCATTTGTAGTCACATTCAGAGTCGGGGCACCCACACCCATCTGCAGTTTTACTAACAATTAAAGTTGTATTTATAGGTGGGGGTGTGTGTTAGTTTATTTTTGTTGCTAACAGAGCAGAGTTCACATTAAATCAGACTTAGTAACTTAGTAACCCAGTCAAATGTCCCAATCTGAAGAAAAAACAACTTTATGACCAGAAAAAATGTCTCAGTTAATAAATTATAAATCCTTCTTGCTGCTTAGGACAGCAAACATACCAGTCCTAGAGGGCTGCAGGAGCATCTCCTCACATCTTTCAATATTTGCTTTAAGGTATGTCAAGAAGCTAACTCTTCCTAACAAGTCCAAACTCTGATGTGCACAATTCAAATTAAGGTGGTGGCTGAGATAAATAGGCAGAGGCATCCTATTAAACTTCCTATTAAACAACTCCATTTTCTTTTTAAAAGTTGTTTCTGTGTATCCTCAGCTATGGAACTGTATAAAAGCTCAAAGGCCTCCAGAAAAATGTGCCTAATGCAAGTATAAAAACCCTAAGTCAAAGCTTAGTATCATTTAATCCTGCTCAGTCAAAACTTAGCAGTGCATGCTCTGGAATGGCAAACCAAGAGCACCAATCTGAGTTATTGTTTTACCAAATTAAACCATTTTGGATAGTGATAGAGGATGGGCAACCACAAGGGAAGGTGCAGGGGTCAAGTTCTGATTAATTTATTCTTCTTTTAAAACCCGCTAACAACAGCACAGCTCAGAACATGCGAACAAAGAGCTTGTCACAATGTGTCATACCACATCAGAGCAAGTTCTCTGGACAGTGAAAAACCTTTAAGAGCAACCCAAGTAACTGTGCAAGGCTGAAGGCATGACATCTCTCCTGTAGAAAATGTTTTAAAAGGCATCTTCCTTTATTTTAAAAGCAAGAGTTCACTGCCACACCCTTGGTGTGAAGCTAAAGAGATTCTACACAGTTATCAATAGTGACATGGAATGTGTACCTGCCTCGTGCTTACCTTCTTGGATGTTCGGGCCTTGGTAGACTTTGCCTTCTTCCCACTCTTTTTGTTCACCATGGATTTCCTCCCCTTCTTCTCAGGAGCAGGGGAAAGGATGGTCTCAGATTTGCCTTTGGCACCTCGTTTCTTGGCTAGAAGCTCAGGCTGAATTCTGGGCAGGACACCTCCACTTGCAATAGTCACACCTTTAAGCAACTGCAAGGAGAACCATATTACAGATCCTCTTAGTCTGCACCACCAAAAAAGTATTAGGGAGAAAATCTACAATAACAAGGAACTTTCCAGGAGACAGCAAAGCCAGCCAGCACATCCTGGAGAACTCTGTTGCTGTACAATCTCACTCCTCTTTCTTCAAGTGCAGTGGTCTTTGTGCAAACCTGTCATTGGGGACTCACAAACACTGAATATGGGGAAAATAAGAAAAGTACCTGTGGGCTACTTCAAAAAATGACTGCACCACAGCCCTGCTCAAAGGACTGGATGCAGATCCCTTTGGCAGGGAAACATGCAGTGAAAACAAGGAACCCAAGGACCTGCTCTGCAGAGACAAACAAAGGAATGGGCTGTGATAACTATGTGGAGGACAAAGTCTGGCTAATTCATAGAATCATAGAATGGATTGGGTTGGACAAGCCCTTCAAGATCATCAAGTCCAACCCTTGGGCCAACTCCAGTCCCTTTACCACATCATGGCACTCAGTGCCACGGCCAAGCTCAGTTGAAAAACCTCCAGAGATGGGGAATCCACCCCCTCTCTGGGCAGCCCATTCCAATGCCTGACTACTTTCTCTGGAAAGAATTTTTTTTCTGATCTCCAATTTCCCCTGGCAGAGCTTGAGCCCGTGCCCCCTTGTCCTATTGCTGAGTGCCTAACAGCCTACACTGGGTCTAGATCCCAATTCACAGGTCACTGATCAGAACCACAGAGCTGGGAAAGGGCTGATAGCATTAACAGGCTTTCCCTTCTCTCCTGCCTCTGTTTCCACTTTTCAGTCTGCCTGAGTGGAAACAGAGCTCCATGACTTCATGGGCACCACATTTTCATTATTGAAAGCAGAGAAATTAAGCACAGGAGTATTCAAAGTGTGAATGATGTCATTCATCTTTACATGGGGCCTACCAAGAAGAGATTCTCTGATGCTGACTGAACCTTTTTGGCACACCTGAATAGTACAATTCACAGCCCATGCCATGATCTCTGTCCTCACTCAACAAGTTCAGGAGAAGTGATCATACACGTGATCCTGAGAGTGAGAGAACTGCAAACCACAGCCTGGATGACAACACGCAAATGGGTGGGGAGGCAGCAATAGAGACAGTGAGCACATCCCTACCCAAGATGGGCCTCACAGCCAGGATAATAGAAAACACACATTTCTACAGCTTTTGGGAAAAAGTTCTTACATATGGCACATTTTCTTTCGGTGTTGGCTGTCCCTGAGGAAAAAAGGAAGAATTAAGTCTACTCACTTCAACAGGTCTCACAGCCTACAATAAAAGCAAGATTTATGTCCATAAGATTTAAGATGGGCATCTCAGAAGCTCTGGTTTTGCTTCCTTTTATTTGAGGGCACAATCTTGCCTTCTGCTCTGATAACTGCATTCATGTCTCAGACTAAACTGCTTCCAGCCTTCCATGGTAGCAGCTTCCCTTGTGCCAGAGCATGTAACTCCTACACTGAAATGTGAACAGGTACCTGATTCAGTTCCTCATCATTTGCAACTGCCAGCAGGATGTGTCTGGGGGCAATCCTCCCTTTCTTGTTGTCCCGCGCCGCATTTCCCGCCAGCTCCAGAATTTCGGCTGCAACACATTGAGATAAAAATGAGCAACAAAAATGCAGCTTATGTGCATGCTGCATACACATCTTACTTTCCTTCTTAATATCCATTTACCTTCTCAGGGATGTTCCCAGATTTAAAGGGTCTTTGCTACGGAAAGGCTGAAACCAAACTCCACTTAATTATTTGTAAATTCAGGTAAATTAACTTGTCCTTCCTAATTCCCTAAAGGATAGTGAGCAGAAAATATGCTAAGCTTGGTTGACGTAATTTCTTTTACAAGACCCAAGTCAGAAATCTCTGTGAAAGACAAAAAAACAGCCTATGAAAATGTAGATTAGTAGTCCAAAATTTAGCAGTAGCGCTGCAACCAAACAGTCAGGCATGCAGTGAAACCCCAAACCTGGCACAGACAGCTCTGACAAACAGCAAGGATTCTCAGGACCAGGTAAGATGAAGACTGAGGTGCATTTGAAGAAACACTTGGAAAGCCAACACACCAGCCAGGCACTGCTGGAATTAAAGGGCATTGGAGATCTGTGAGAAGTTTCATTTCAGAACAAGATACAAAAGATTTGCCTTAAATGCAAGCAGAGACAATTTAGGAGCTTCAGTGCATGAAATATTGTTAGAAGGCTCCTCCTACATCTCTGGGAACAGGAGGTCACTTCAAAAGTAGTTTTTTTCTAAATTAGCAGTAACATTTACACTGCAACCAAAGTCACTGAGCTTTTCCTAAGTACTATGAAGGAAATACAGGCACATCTTTCTAAGTTTATTTGGACTGTAGCAATTGATCAATATAATTCATTAACTTACACAGTTTGGCTCCTACTCAGAAGTTACTTCTCAAGTAAGAACTTCACTGAAACACTGAGAAAGAAGAAGGGATTTATTTTTTCTCCAAATAATCATACAAATAATATTCACAGTTTGTTTCACTTTGAAAGCATACAGTGTCCTTGTCTATTTGGCTTTGGGTTTGTGTTTGCATTTGCTTGTGTTTTGCATTTCACACAGAGGTATGAAAATTACAGCCTATCAGTCTCCTATTGGTATGTTACTGATGTCCTAATGGTATCTTACTCCTTTTCATAAACTAAATAAAGAGCTATTATAAGAAGAACTTTCATGAAAAATCTAGTGGAAATGTACCTAATGCTGTCTTGGCTAAAATCCAAACGATTTCAACATGAGGCTTAGCTCTTAGGCAAAACACAGGCTTTCAATTTCACTCAGTTAAGAATAACAAAAATACATACTTGTCTTCCAGTTTTCACTAGCACACAGCATATATATTTAACTGAATGCTGGAGAAGTAAAAGCCTTTTTAAAAAATTTATATGCATATTCACAGTGAATTGTAAAAGTTAGGGCAGGAACCTCTCAGTTCTATCATTTCATAGAATCATAGAATGGATTGGGTTGGAAAAGACCTCCGAGATCATCAAGTCCAACCCTTGGGCCAACTCCAGTCCCTTTACCACATCATGGCACTCAGAGCCACGGCCAAGCTCAGTTGAAAAACCTCCAGGGATGGGGAATCCACCCCCTCTCTGGGCAGCCCATTCCAATGCCTGAGCACTCTCTCTGCAAAGAAGTTTTTTTCTGCTCTCCAACTTCAATTTCCCCTGGCAGAGCTTGAGCCCCCCGTGCCTCCTTGTCCTATTGCTGAGTGCCTACAGTCTGTCCTGAATTTTAACAAAGACTGAAAAGAAATTCTGCATAATGCAGGTATATTCACCCCCAAGAGGCTGGAAGTTTCAGACCCTCTCCCAGACCTCTACCAGTGGAGCTGAGGCAGCAGGAGACAGCAGGAACAGATTCCATCCATTGTGCAGACCAGCAGAGAGCAAGAAGAGAGACCAAGGTTTCTCCAGTGGGCTTTGCAGATGTATGCTGATAGCAGAGGGAAATTGCACCAGGGAAAAAAAAAGTCCAAAAAGCAACACATACTTACCTGCGTGGGAACTGAAGTTCTTTCAGGTGTGCCAACAACAGGCACATCCTGCTACCTGTGTGCTCACCCCACTGCCCCAGGTTTGGGTCCTTTGGCCAGCAGCATCCTGATGGTGCACTCAAATGTCCTCTGCCTAATGTCAAGAGCAAAAAAGGCAGAACACTCAAATGCCAGCCATCCATCACAGGACACTGGGAAGAAGGGAATCCCAGAGAGGTGATGTATGGCAGATTGTGGCATAGGTATACAATTTACCAAAGGATGCCAAATATCTGCATAGGTAAATAATTGCCTTACCTCCTTCTAATGATGATTCATATGCATATTTTTCTAGTGGTGGAGGCAGGGACTCATAGTTTTAATAATATAAAATGGCACTTGCAAAATACACATCAAAACTGGAGGCTTCAACTGTCACATCCTCTGCTGATGATAATGGATCTCTAAAGAAACTGCTTTACATTTCAAGTAGAAAAAACTTAGCAGTTCAGGTTACCTAAATTCTAAGACTATTCTGAGACTATAGAACCTATAAGAAAAACTTGTACTACAACTCTTGGAAACCTCTCTTGGAACTGGGCATCTTGATATTATTCTCAGCTATAAGTTGCTTTTTACTTTACATGCTCTCAGCAGTAAGAATTAAAGTGAAATCTGAAATAATCTTGCTTCCCTCAAGATTCAAAATCCACAAAGATGCCTCCACACCAGAGGAGTAACTTCAAATCCAGACATTTTCAGTGCAGGTGGCTACAAGCAAATCAGCTCTGTGAGGGACTCTAGCACACATTGAGTGCTGAGCTACAGAGCAGTCTCCAGAACTCTCCACTGGCTCCACTCAACATTTATTTTTAAAGTATTTTAAAGGAGCCTTTTCTCCTGTTGGATAAGCACTCAGACCAGGGAAGAACGTAACTCTCTTCCAGCTGACATGAGCACCAGCCAAGCTGTGACCTGAATGGGATTACATCTCATCCTGTGACGCAGCAGAAAAAGAAGTTTCTTTACCTGATGGATCAACAGATTTGGAGTGTCTGTGAAGTAAAAGCATCCTAGCCAGGCCAAAGGTATTTGTGCAGCTGAGCTCAGCCTGCTTTTGTGAACCTGGACTGATAAGAAAGGACTATGAGAATTACTGATAGCAAATGGGAAAGATTTCATACACGTTATCTTGTTTTCCATCTCCCCTTTAGGATAAGTTGTGTCAGTTGCTGTTACACCACCACATACAAATCATAGAATCACAGAATGGATTGGGTTGGAAGGGACCTCCGAGATCATCAAGTCCAACCCTTGGTCCAACTCCAGTCCCTTTACCACATCATGGCACTCAGGGCCACGGCCAAGCTCACTTTAAAAACCTCCAGGGATGGGGAATCCACTCCCTCTCTGGGCAGCCCACTCCAATGCCTGATTATTCCCTCTGGAAAGAACTTTTTTCTGCTCTCCAACTTCAATTTCCCCTGGCAGAGCTTGAGCCCGTGCCCCCTTGTCCTATTGCTGAGTGCCTGGGAGAAGAGACCAACCCCCACCTGGCCACAACTTCCCTTCAGGCACTTCCAGACAGTGCTGAGGTCACCTCTCAGCCTCCTCTTCTCCAGCACAAACACCCCCAGCTCCCTCAGCCTCTCCCCACAGCACTTGTGCTCCACTCCCTTCTCCAGCCTCGTTGCTCTTCTCTGGCCCCGCTCCAGCCCCTCAATCTCTTGCCTCAACTGAGGGGCCCAGAACTCAACACAACACTCAAGGTGTGGCCTCCCCAGGGCAGAGTCCAGGGGAAGGGTCACTGCCCTGGGCCTGCTGGCCACGCTAGTTTGGATCCAGGCCAGCATCCCATTGGCCTTCTTGGCATCAAATCTCTTCAAACACAGAGAAGCACTGAGAGTTTTAGAGAAGTTCTCATGAATGTTTTAACAGAGCAAAAAAATACGGTTCAACCTGCTTCTGTGAAACAGCTAAAAAGCCAGACTCCCTTATTGCCACTCTGCCAGATTTAGCCTGAATCAGGCCCCCTGCATTCAGCCTTTCATCCTGAGTAACCACTATTTCCTAGTTGCAAGTCCCTGAGAAAAGAATGGCTTTTGTAATAGGAAACATCAGATAATGCTAAGAAAATCACAGTAGATTTCACAGACAGACTAGTGAGACATTCACAGACTATTCTGAGTTGGAAGGGACCCACAAGGATCATCGAGTCCAACTCTTAAGTCAATGGCCCACACAGGGGATTGAACCCATGACCTTGGCATTATTACAGCCAAGTTTTAACCAGCTTTACCAGTTTGACATATAATACCCCCTTTAACAACAGCCCTGGAAAAACACATTTCGTTTCTACAGGCTTCCCAAAACCAAAGATTTTATTCACACTAAATATTAGGAATAACTAGATCAGAAGGGTTAGATGTTGCAACATCGTTTTTTAAACTGAACTCTCCACCCTTGTAGTATTTCCAAACAAAACTCTGGACAAAGCACAGAAACTTTGGTTTGGAAAGGCCACTATCCACCAGCAATAGGTGTTTGCCCAGAGACCTTATTCCATTCTATTACAATATCTACAGGGTTGGGGTAAGATGGGGTTCTCTGCTGAACCAAGCAGCTTAAAATAGCATTCCTTTACAATTTATGTGGGCTCTCAGCCCACACCTCTAGCAATCTTCTTGCCTGGCTCACTACACAGTCCTTTTTTTTCTGAAACAAAGAGTAGGCTCACATGTAATCTGCCCATATCATATTAATGATTTAAATTAAACTGCACTTACTAGCCAGAAGCAGAGCCAAGATATACATTGTTCTAGTTCAGGTAATAGGTCAGCAGTGCTGACCATAACTCAGTCTGCACATACCAGATGTGCTGCTGACAATTTATTACTGCACCTTGTAATAATTGCCACAGCTCAGAACAAGCAGCTCCAAATGTTTATCCTAGAAACCCCTTTGAATGCTCTGGATCCACGTGGAGTGGGAAAAGAAAAAACATACTCCTCCTCCCCAGACAGAAGGCCAGCAGAGTCACCATGCAGCACGTTATGTTATGAAAGTTAGTGTGATTTCTTCAACACAAGCAGTACTTTGTCACTCCAGCTCCAGAAGTAGCCTCAGGAAAAAAAAAAATAAATCAATTCTTATCCTGCAATGTACCAGCACAAACAAGGAAGCTTCTGTAAAGTGCTATTAGGCATCTTCAGTTATTTAATTTTAAAGATAAAATTGTGAAATCAGTGAAATTTAATAGTGAGATTTGTATTTTTCGACACCTTGGAAAGAAAATAGTGTTTCTTTGTCTGGTAGTGAGAAGAGGCCTTCATGTGAAAAAAAGGCAGAGATGTTTACATAAAGCCTGGCATGCTTTGACATGGACATACCAAGGCTCCATGCAAGCTTCTTCCTGCTACTTTGGCAATCAACTATGCCCCTGAAACACAATGCACTCAACTAATTCCATCCAGGCTGTGACTCCTCACAGATTCTCTAATGCACCTCAGTCTTGATCCGTAACACCTGAATAACCTGAACCAGAATCCTCTCTGCACTGTGAGTTCCAACAATTTGTTAAAGTGCTCTTTTCCATAATTAAAAAAGAAACTGAGCAGATGTGACCATTGGATACTCTGAAATACTACAATACAGAACCATCACTGAGTCCAACTCCTGGCCCTGCTTGCCCCTTCCTCCAAGTTCAGGTTCAGAAAGGAAGGAAAAAGAAAACTTGGAGTATGTGGGACATTTAAAACCTGAAGCACTTTCTTTATATACTACAGCAAAGCAAAAGGGTTTTTTAAATACAGAGTAACAACCTTTATATTTCATAACACTTTTGACACTGTCCTGCGAGGAAAAATGCAGCCAACAGAAGAGTTTGCTCACTTAAAAAGCCCAAAAGATGGACAAGGTGGGTTTATTTTTTTCTCCAGTTATTCGTAGTTGGAAGGGACCCATAAGGATCACTGAGTCCAACTCCTGGCCCTGCACAGGACCACTTCCATGTGCCAAGATGATCATTCAAGCATTCCTTGAGCTCTGTCAGCCTTAGTGCTGAGACCACTGCCCTGGGGAGCCTGTTCAGTGCCAACCACCCTTAGGCAAGGACCCTTTTTCTAATATCCAACCTTACTTCCCCTGACACAGTTTACACAGAATCATAGACTATTCTGAGTTGGAAGGGACCCACAAGGACCATCAAGTCCAGCTCTTAAGTCAATGGCCCACACAGGGGACTGAACCCATGACCTTAGAATTATTACAGCCAAGTTTTAATCAACTCAGCTAATCTCAGGGTCATTCCCTTGGGCCCTGCCACTGGTCACATTTAGGTACACCAAAAGCTTAATATAATAATATAATACCAGTTTCCTCTCCAGATAGTGACCAAGCATGGGGCCTCTAAAGGAGAAAGTTTCCATCCTCAGCCCCTTCAAGAAACAAATTAACCTCCTCAGCATTCTCAGCAAATTTCAACAATCCTGCACTCGCAGGGCCTGATTTTCAGAAGTGCTCCACACGTTCCTGTCCCACCCCTCGGACATCCCTGGCTCCTGTGCCAGCTCCTGCAGGTCCAGGTTCTTGGTTTACCTGCGAGGTACTCTATGACAGCTGCCATGTACACAGGTGCTCCCACACCAATGCGGTATTTGTAGGTCCCTTTCTTCAGGTAGCGCATCATCCTCCCCACGGGGAAAATAACCCCAGCCCTGCTCGAGCGCGACAGTTTGGACATTTTCTTCTTCCCACTTCGGCCCGACATCCTGCAGCCTTGTGCTTCTCAATCCTCTGCTGATTCCTGACACCTCCTTGCTCCAAATCCACGAGCTGCAAGAGAAGACAAACAAGATTGGAGTTTGGCATGTGAGAAACATCTTTACCCATAGCTGTTGTTTCAGAAGGAAAAACAATCCAAGCCAACCCTCTATACAGACTCACAGACTATTCTGAGTTGGAAAGGACCCACAAGGATCATCGAGTCCAACTCTTAAGTCAATGGCCCATACAGGGGATTGAACCCATGACCTTGGCATTATTACAACCAAGTTTTAACCAACTGAGCTAATTTCAGGGTCATAACCTGAGGCATTATTCATTAAAAGTTGAAAAATTTGAATATTTGCCATAACTTTGCTTTTGAACTGCATTGTCAGTGCAGCAATATCATGAAGAAAGAAAACAAACTTCATTTTCGCCTTATTTTTCATAATGTTATGAGTAAATGGACAACAAACCCTGGAGTCTGCCACTCCACCCCAAAGCCTGCATATGGTTGTAGTTACACTCCCAGTTCTCACTCTGAATCAAATCACAGAATCATAGAATGGATTGGGTTGGAAAAGACCTCTGAGATCATCAAGTCCAACCCTTGCTCCAACTCCAGTCCCTTTACCAGATCATGGCACTCAGTGCCACAGCCAAGATCACTTTAAAAACCTCCAGGGATGGGGAATCCACCCCCTCTCTGGGCAGCCCATTCGAATGTTTGATTACTCTCTCTGGAAAGAATAACGGGGATGTTTTAACTCTGTTTACAAAAATTGGTTTTGACTCCACTTTGATAGCTGACCTGGAGGCCTAATTATGAGCTTGGTTACTTCTTCGAAGCAAACAAAGAGTAGGTCTGCCAGAGATGGTATTTCTGTCTATGAAGGCACAGCTACTTCACTCAAAGTATTTATCCACCCCAGTGAAAAAAGGAAACACAAGGAGGGAAATAATTTGGAAAAAAAATTATGAATTTAGGTGATATTGTTAAGCTTTATCACAATCTTCATTATCAACAGCTTTCCAAAAAAAATAAAAATGCATTTCATTTGACACCACTGGGAAGAATCAAGATATACCCAAAGTGGGCATAGAAATCTGTGTTTCATTCTTGTCCTACTTATTACAAATCAAGTGCTTGTACAAAGAGAGTCACCTGTCCCATACAAAGCCAGGGATTCCCAGAAATCATCTCATCCATAACAGCCAAAGCCAAGGGGCAGTTTCTACAATAACCTAACCTGAATGCTGGTTTAGTTTTTGATTTTTGATTTTTTCACTTTTTATCTTATCCCACACTAACTTGGCTCAGAGTCCTGCTTTGCTGGGGTCTCTCCTGACATCAGTATCAAGGAAATAAAACCAGTAGAGAACTATAAAACCCTGGCATGTCCTTGTGTATCAGCAATTTTTTTTATTCTGCTTGCAACCTATTATGTGGGCACGATAAGAGAAGTTGGGAAAGATTAAAGCAGCAAACCTATCAGGCAGGGACATGTCAGAATTGGTGTTGCTCATCATCCCACTCCAAGCTCCCTGCTGACTGCCAGCGTGGAATCACGAGTGGTGGGAACAGAGCTCAAAGGGAAGGTGGAAAGGAGTGGGGAGACAGGATAATGGTCTCCAGAGATATAAGAGGATGCTGTGGAGGTGGAGAGAGAGTGTTCCCCACAACAGTGACTCTTAGGGAAGCTGTGTAGAAGGGGGAGAGGAGAGCACCAGATTTAATCACAGAATCCCAGACTATTCTCAGTTGTAAAGGACCCACAAGGATCATCGAGTCCAACTCTTAAGTCAATGGCACACACAGGGGATTGAACCCATGACCTTGGCATTATTACAACCACATCTTAACCAACTGAGCTCATCTCAGATCAGATGGGAGGCAGCAGAACCTTCCCACAGCTTTAAAACAGTTGCAGAATATACATCAGAAATCACTTGGACAGCACAGGATCTACCTTGGGACTGGAGGCTGGACCAGGTGATCTCCCAAGGTCTCTCCTCAATGAGACTTGCAATTTGTGACAAACCCTTTATAAACTTTCAGTTTCATAACAATAACAAGTGTTAAAACGTGTCCTTTTCAGTTCGTGATAACTGCACTCAAACTACTGAATAAACGTGGGCTGGGAATTAGGTTTGTAGCCATCAGAGGAGCCAATTTCTGGAACAGCCTTTTCTTCTGAGTCATATGAGCAACAGTAACTCATTTTAAGGTGGAACTTAATAAATGCATGCAATAGGGTAAGACCCAATTCCTGCAATGCTGGCAGGGCAGTTCCATCAAGACCCAAGAGGTCAGCCCAGCACTGAAATCCCTCCAAAGAGCTGTGCTGGTAAGTACACCACATGTATCAAAATCATATTAAGCTCACCTCTCATATGCTTGTTCCTGTAGTATCAAATCCCAATTGCATGTGAATCAATGGGAAAAGGCAAGCATTATGAGATAACATCCACACTAAATACCATAGTTGTACTTTATCTCTGTGATAGAAAATCAAAACATATTTGTATTTAACTAACTGCACTGCCCTGGGGCATGCTGTAGCATTATATAAAGTTATGTTTAATTACTCACTTCTGGCTTGTTCTTCTGTTGCCTCATTGAACTTTCCAACCCTGCCTACTCTGTTATATTCCCCTCCTCTCTCATGCCAAGCCTCAGCCATTTTTATTCCCCTGCTGCCAAGCCAGCTTTTGGAGCCCCAAAATATTTCTCCAAATACACTGCAGGTTATGATTGTGGAATTTTTTGAGATACATTTGTTAATACAAAACAGGTTTCAAAACTCTGCTAACACTGCCTCTCTCTCTCTCTTCTTTGCAACTTACATGGACCAGGGTACTCTGAGGAGTGACATACACAACAGCGTGTTCTTGTCTTGTCTTGAATCCTACAGGAGGCAATTTTTGGTAGAAAGCCAAGCTATGGCATAGTCATATCAGCTCCTGTGGACCTGGACAAAGAAATGTGCACATCAACTCCTGTGGGCCTGGACAAAGCAATCCCACAGGCAGGGATTTGGGTTCCCTTGGAGGATGCCCGTGAGCTCAGCCCTACCATGGTTAGATGGGGCACTCACCTGGACTACAACCAACAGGTAAAGAGCTACAGGCTGGGCACTGTCATCTTAATTGTTCCCTTCTGACAACACAGCCAAGTCTCAAGGGCTTGTCATATGAAAAACTCTTGAGTCTACCCCCATGAATTCCCTCTGTGCCAGCTGATTCATCCTCTCTGCGTCTGTCCTTACAAACCACAGCCTTCCATTTAAAGATGTACCTTCCTGTCCATGCAAAGTCTCTCCTCACTGAGCTGGAAGAGCTGTGTCTATATCTGGCTATCATGACATCATGAGGCCTGGGCAATTTAAAGCAATTCACTTTCCCAATCCCTTAATTGGTCACAGCACACTCCTACTCTGACATGACTCCAACATCCCTGTGTTGCTATGGGGGATTGAGTAGCTACCACATAGAATCCTAGAATGGATTGGGTTGGAAAAGACCTCCGAGAACATCAAGTCCAACCCTTGG
>VWZD01009183.1:666402-784035 GCA_013396695.1 Sakesphorus luctuosus
TGTTTCGATGGCGATGGCGGCTGCTGGTGAGGGGGGCGGCAGGGGTTTCCTCCCGCTCCGCACATACCGCCTCTAGGAGGAGTCACTGCAGCCCGGGCCCGCAACAACCCCCCTCTCTTGGCTGCCGCCCTCCTTGCCCGGGCCCCAGGGCCGCAGTGGGGGCAGGAACCCCCTCCCCGCCCAGCACAGAAAGGGTCCCCTTGACCTCAGTCCCAGTGGGCTTGTGGTAGTCGAGAGCATAAAGGCAGAAAGCCTTCCCATCATTTCCCAGGGTGGAGGAGTTTGGAGGCAGAGAGAGGTTTCAAGACAACCCCAGCTTGGGCTAAAGCTCTTGGATCGCCTGGGTTTTGTTACAGGGAGCCACCCATCCCTCTGTCCCTTTAGCAAGGTGACCTGCCTGCCTTGCTACGGTGCCTCCAAGCCAATTATTCCAGCACCTCCAAACCGGCTTGGAATGGCCGTAACAAAGAGTGCTGGCGGCTCTTTGTGTCATCTGGTGTTGGAGCGTTCCGGCCGCTCACAGGCTTTGCAACTCATCCATGAGGGCTGCAAACTTCATTTCCCTTCTAAATGAAAGCTGAGGGCTTTTCTTTTCTTCTCTGCAGTCACATGGATTTTCAAGAGCTTGAACTCCAAGAGACGCAATAAGCGATTGTGTTACAAGTCTTGGCAGTGCCAAATCCTTGAGCATGGGATGGCACAAACAGAAGAGTGCAGGGCTGCACCTCTTTAACTCAGGTATATTTTTAGCTGAAACTGGGTTTATATTATCATTCTTATGCAAATACTTTGCCCTGATTTCACTATAAAGACATTTGAGGGCTACTGTAATGCACTAGGAGATGGATTATTAACCCAGACCACTCCTGCTCACAGTGTTACTTCAGGAGGGTGTCTGGGAACAACGGTGATGAAGAGTCATCCATGCTTTCAGACTTCCCTTTGTTGCTGTAAAAAAATCATAAAGATTCACAGTAGTTTGGTTTTTGACTCTGCCAAAGTAAACAATTTTATGTCTGTATAGAATTGGATTTGGTGGGGAAAAATAGCAGTGGAATATTCCCTCAGGTTATATTAATTTTGAATTGAACCATCTCCTGAAGAAAGAGGGCATGAGTTGAGGACCTGCGTTCTCCTGGGCTGCTCTGTGACCTTGGGTACAGCATTTCATTATACTCAGCTGTACTTTGACTGTCATTAAAATGGAAATAAAAATATCTTGTCTCTTTCTAAGCAATGAGGAAGAGCTTCAACACATTTCTGTGGATTAATGCTTTGGAGTCTGCTATCTTACCTGCTTCTTTTTGAAAACAAGCTCAAGATGCTTTGAAACCATAAGAGAAAAACTCACATGTACTAGTGACTTATTTTACAGGTAACAGGAAGTCTTACCTGGATCTTCCCTGCTGAGACTTGGAATTCAGCAAAGGAAAAAGATACCTGTAGACTTATCAGTGTATTGAACCATATTGGGAGGGTAGGAGGAAGCTGAAGAAGATTTTCAAAAATGAATGACAACATAAAACTCATGTGAAAAAGGAAAAAAAAGGCATTTACATTTTTCTACTTCCAGATACACATTATTGCATCCAATAACCCTCACAATCATGGATGTGGTACATGGCTTTGTCATTAAAAATGGTGAGATGAGGTGTATAAGCATCCCAAACTTTTGAAACATTGCCTGTTTGCTACAGCTTTAAGATCAAGTAGTTGTTGTGTGATAAAAACACAAACGTGTGGGAGGAAAAAGAAAGTCAAACTTTAAACATTAGGACAACTCACTGTGTTTACAACAACATTTTCCTGTTTATATACATTTCCCATAAGGAAACAGGAATGCTGGAGATGTGTGAGAGAGGACATAGATTTCCACAATATAACACTTTTTATCTTTAAGCCTGTCATAGATGTCTGAATTTAAATACCAATTTTCCTGCTGTTGTGATTCTTAATAGTTCCATAAACTCAATTTCCCTTCTTTATTTCTCCAGTAGATAACACCCTATCCTTAACCTAAATATTAGCCCCATTATATGGATGTTTTATGTTGCTTCAAGTGTTTCTAGAAGATTGAGTTGCTTTTTGACACAAGAATAAAGAATTTTTGAGTAGAGCAGATCAGACCAAGGGAGTTACCAAGTCTGAATTGCTCTGCACTAACCACACTTCTGGACCTGGGAGCTGAAAGACCTTTTTTTTTTTGGTCACAGTAACTGTGATTTCTGGTTGTTCAGGGAAGAACTGTTACTAACCAGCATTTATGCAAGAGAAAAACGAGCAGTGTTGGATTGAAGAGCTCTCCCCACTCAGCAGGAGCGGGGCCTGCCCTCACGAGGTTGTGCAAAGACCATCTGCCAGTTCCCTTCCGAGAGCAAATACAATCTGTTAACTTTGTCAAAATAAACAACAGCTCTATTGGAGGAGCATTTATAGACTGCCGACTGCCTGACTCCCCAGCTATGGGAAAAACAGCCTGTTTATGGCACTCTCATTTTGGGCCAGAAGCTGTTACATCTCAAACATTGTAATGAATATTTCATAGCTGCAGCACCCGGAGTTACAGCTTGGCTCTCCCTGGGGCTGGCAGGTGTCCAGGGGCGTCATGGCAGGGTGTGAAACAAGCACTACAAAAGCTCTATTTTACCAGAGTATATAATCCAAATTTTGATCAAATCAGTGTAAGTGTTGCCTGTCATTTAGTATAAGCAAACACGATCAAAGTTGATGGGTCCAGAAAAGAGCAACGAGGCTGGAGAAGGGAGTGGAGCACAAGTGCTGTGGGGAGAGGCTGAGGGAGCTGGGGGTGTTTGTGCTGGAGAAGAGGAGGCTCAGAGGTGACCTCAGCACTGTCTGGAACTGCCTGAAGGGAAGTTCTGGCCAGGTGGGGGTTGGTCTCTTCTCCCAGGCACTCAGCAATAGGACAAGGGGGCACGGGCTCAAGCTCTGCCAGGGGAAATTGAAGTTGGAGAGCAGAAAAAAATTCTTTGCAGAGAAAGTGCTCAGGCATTGGAATGGGCTGCCCAGAGAGGGAGTGGATTCCCCATCCCTGGAGGTTTTTAAAGTGAGCTTGGCCGTGGCACTGAGTGCCATGATGTGGTAAAGGGAGTGGAGTTGGCCCAAGGGTTGGACTTGATGATCTCGGAGGTCTTTTCCAACCCAATCCATTCTATGATTCTATGATCTGTTTTGTGGAAAGAAGACTCACTATCCAGTGAGGTTATAGAGAGGTACCTTTATTCCAGGCCTGGGTGCAGGGGGGAAGAACTCCTCCAAAAACATATGCTCCTGGTCGAGTTAACAACTGGTTTATATGCAAGTAAGTTATACATATTTATTATTTCTTCATGCATAAACATTAGAGAAGGCAGGGTTATTATAATGAGTTTCAAGAACTTATTTCCATTTTCCCCACCCTGTGCTGCTCCTTGCGCCTGCGCCTTTCCTCCTGGTAATTCAGGGCAGGGGTCTCTGGTGCTCTTTGGGAATGAAGTCAGTGGTCTTCCTCTCATGAGCTCTTTACCTTTTGCTCAAAACTGGTTCAAACCAGACTTGTTGGCAACTGTAACTGGTCTAATTGGCGAATTTCTCTACTTATCTTGTTCTTTTGACATATTCCTGATTTATCTTCTTTTCATGGGGTATCCTGGCTGTTTTAATTAGTCCAAGAGGCTCTGGGACCTCTTGGTATGGCATCTTCAAGGACAGGTCTGTACCTTGTGAGTTTTGCTATATGTTATACAGTGAATTTTATAATAACTACTAAGCAAATTCTGTGATAGGTGTATTGATTAATAACATTATCAATTAATAAGCATAAGTCCCCCAATCAGATCATCAAGTCACTCAACTACAGATCACTCCAGATCTGTTCTGCAGGAGACTGCCTTAGCAGATTGGCATCTCACATATGAAATAAATCATATTTCCCACTTCTCACAGTGTTGCAAAGGGATCTTACATCTGATTGATTTTTCTGTGCTAGCAGAGATGTCTGTCCCCTTGCAGTTACACTCCTGGTGCAGTTTAGAGCAGTGACACAGACAAGCATGTTGTCTCCCTGGATGGGACCACTAAGCTCCAAGTTCTTTTCAGAGAAGCTTCACAGGTCAGGACAGCTTGTCTGCTTTTATAATTGTTCCCAGGTTTGATTCAAAACAAGACAATTTACATCATTAACTATTTTTTCCTGCTAACTGCAAAGCCTTTGGGAGAAAAAAAAGTCTTAACTCTGACATACAAATAAATGAAAATGCCTTGAAACAAACCTACCCTTGGACCTTACATTTATCTGGCGCAGCAAACAGCAAACTTATAGAAAATTTATTTATTGCACAAGTGCAAGATTTCACTACTCCCCCAGGGTACAGCAATACACATCCAGGAGCCATCACTTTTATAAAGCAAGAGTGACCTTGAAGCCTTAAGGAATGATAAAAGCCATAAGTTTCAAACACATTCTCCCTTCCAAGCTGGAGCACTGAAACATTAATTTTCCTAAATACTTTATGTATCAGTTGCTGTTAAACATCCTTGAGGGTTTTGCCTTGCAATCATTTTATCTGTACCCAGAGGAGGTCAGGAGCAAAGCACACACTTTTGTGTCTGTCCAGGAGCTGGTGGTCATTCAGCACATGGCGTTCATTCCAAGGAACCACCACTGTGATTTGGGGTCACAGAAACACAGCCAGGTGCCCAGGAGAGGAGGAGGGCAGGGAAAGGGGTGTACACCCAAGCTGAAAGGGCAAGGGAGAGATGGATAGACACCTTCTCATTTATTCTGTCAGTTTTGAGGAAGGGCAGACAACACACAAAGCTGGTAATTATAATAATTCTAGTGTGGGCATAACTAGAGAGTCAGTGTCTACTGAGATTAGCTCAGTTGGTTAAAACTTGGCTGTAATAATTCTAAGGTCATGGGTTCAATCCCCTGTGTGGGACATTGACTTGAGAGTTGGACTCGATGGTCCCGGTGGGTCCCTTTCAACTCAGAATAGTCTGTGATTCTGTGATTCTCCCACTACACTACTTTCCTCTGGTCTTCTCTCTCTCTCCTATTTGCCCTTTCTTTCTCAGTTCCACAATTAGTGTGGCTTTGTGTTTTGTGGTTATTTAATTAACGTAACGGCGAGCACCAGTAAGGCGGTTCATGCCATAGGAGGGCTCAGGCTGCCTTTCTCCTGTGCAGATTCCCCAGTGTCCTGTACTGTGGCTCAGCTGATGTTGCTGCCTTTCCCTTGGCACAGGCACCGAGTAGGACTCTGTCCTCTCTCCAGCCTTTCAGTTTCATAGTTGACAACGAGGGCAGTGACCCAACCAGGGCAGTGACCCTGTACTCTGTGTTGGTGAGGCCACACCTTGAGTGTTGTGTTCAGTTCTGGGCCCCTCAGTTGAGGAAAGAGATTGAGGGGCTGGAGCGGGGCCAGAGAAGAGCAACGAGGCTGGAGAAGGGAGTGGAGCACAAGTGCTGTGGGGAGAGGCTGAGGGAGCTGGGGGTGTTTGTGCTGGAGAAGAGGAGGCTCAGAGGTGACCTCAGCACTGTCTGGAACTGCCTGAAGGGAAGTTCTAGCCAGGTGGGGGTTGGTCTCTTCTCCCAGGCACTCAGCAATAGGACAAGGGGGCACGGGCTCAAGCTCTGCCAGGGGAAATTGAAGTTGGAGAGCAGAAAGAAATTCTTTGCAGAGAGAGTGCTCAGGCATTGGAATGGGCTGCCCAGAGAGGGGGTGGATTCCCCATCCCTGGAGGTTTTTAAAGTGAGCTTGGCCGTGGCACTGAGTGCCATGATGTGGTAAAGGGGCTGGAGTTGGACCAAAGGTTGGACTTGATGATCTCGGAGGTCTTTTCCAACCCAATCCATTCTATGATTCTATGATTCTAACAGTATTTTTGAGACTTCTGCCCTGCTAAACCAACTGACATTTCCCACCGAGTTCCACAGTTCCCAGGCTGACGGCGGACAGCAGATGGCGCGGTTGCCTCTGGATATGAGCCCAAAACCCACCCCCAAAATGGGAAGTGAATTCACCTGTACGTGAATTTATGGGTCATGATTTGCATGTGGTGTCATTTACAAAAGACAGAAACTGTGTGTACGTAAACAGGCATTTTTATAAAAGGGAGAAGAAAGTATGTACATCACAGGTAAGAAATGCAAACTGTACTGGAATATGTATGTATGTATTTAATTTATAAATTAAAATGGAAACCTCGCTAAAACATTGACACAAAGGAGTAAAGCTTCAACACAAGGATGAGGAATTCACCAGACTCCTCTTGGCAAACAATGGGATGACACTAGATATGATGTGATGTTTACCATTACAGCAACTACCCAGCCAGAGACATTTTTCATCACCTCCTGCTTGGTTTTTAGCCCTCCTTTGGTTTTCCAAAAATCTGTTCCCCAAACTAACTTCCCCTTGAAACCTCTCATGTGAGTAGGCTGAGGTATTTAAAACAGCAATATACTAGTAAGGAGTGAGTCCTGTTAAGTGTATCTTTAGTTTCCAGGCCAGGGGTGGGTTCATTGATATCACTGGATTAATTAATGGACACAGGAAATGGGTACCTGAGGCTTAGTCTTTGTTCTGACATAAAAATTCCAAAGCTGTTTTTCATTCATATGGATGGAATCATATCCCTGAATCCCTTTCCTCCTACATGTTGAGTGTTTAGTCCTTTAGTGCCTTTAATCTTTTATCACACCGAGAAAAGATTTGCTTAAAAACTTAATAGTTGAAAAAATATTTATAAACAAACCCAAAATAATTAGGATATTTCAATTCTGACTCCTTATGGCACAGATATCTCTGCTTATCTAAAATATTGCTAGAAACAGTCAACGTGGAATTCAGAATTCCCAGGATTGAAACACAAACCAAATCAATATTATCATATTAACAAGGACAAAGTGAAAAAAGAAAATAAAATGCTCATTTGGGCTGAAGAAGCTCCTACTGAGGTTGAAAAGCTTGTGGGAAAGAACAGTCCTTTGTTTTTTTCATTCTAGCAATTACTTAGTGCAGAGTTTTCTGGAAGGGCAAAAAATTCCAAGTAGCTAAACTATGTCAAAAGAAGTTGGAACAACGTCTTAGAAACAGCAGAATGACAGTAAAAATTACCGGTAACACAAAAATATACAAAGCACGTACATTAATGAATGCCAAATAACATTGGATATTCAATATACAGGCTGAAAAGTTCAATGTAACAAAAAAAAAAAGTGTAAAAAGTGTAGCAGAATTAAACATCTCAATTAATCAGTGTTTGTAAGAGAAACACAGAAACAATGCCCTGTCAAGGTTGACTCATAACTCATCACTTTACTACAGCTATAATAAATATTCTACAGTCTATGCCACTAAAGAGGAAAAAAAAAGTAAAACCTCTCTTGTAAAATTCAAGGAAACCAGATATGTAACAACATAAAATTGCTTCAGAAATCATTCTCCTGCAGGGATTAGGTCATCAGTGTCTGTCTGGTGTTGGCTGATGAGCAGGTCTTGGACAGAAAGTGTCCCAGTACCAAAGAATTTGGTGTCCAATTGAGGTACAGATGAGAAACAGGAGCAGTGCCAATGACACGAGCATTCCAGGTGTGGGCAAAGGTCATCAGGGAGGTGTTTCCTATGGCTCTGAGGACTCTGAATGCCAAGAGGGGGTCAACTTGGCTTCCTGGTCTAGCAAACTCCTCTCCATGGGGGACACTCCCACCCACCCCACAAGCCAGGGCATCAAGGGCAATACCTGCACACAGCCACTCATACTGCACCCACTGGCAATGGGAGCACAGCCTGGAACTCGGGCACTGTCAAGCAGGAGAGCCTGTGACATCTGCAGGCCATGCCCAGGAATCAGGGGCTCCCTCCCAACATCTGGAGCCACTTTTGCATCATTAAAAGCCATGAGAATGGTTCCTCCCTGCATTGAGGGGATTCACCCAGTCCTTATTGGACAGGGGTGAACACATCAATGACACGTCATGAGCCAACAGTGTGCCCAGGTGGCCAAGAAGGCCAATGGGATCCTGGCCTGGATCAAAACTAGCATGGCCAGCAGGCCCAGGGCAGTGAGCCTTCCCCTGGACTCTGCCTTGGGGAGGCCACACCTTGAGGGTGGATTCCCCATCCCTGGAGGTTTTTAAGGTGAGCTTGGCCATGGCACTGAGTGCCATGATCTGGTAAAGGGACTGGAGTTGGCCCAAGGGTTGGACTGGATGAACTCGGAGGTCTGTTCCAACCCAATCCATTCTATGATTCTATGACAATGTTCTGCCTCAGTTTACCCCATCTTTAAATTGAATGGTGAGGGAGAACAAGGGATAGTAGAGTGAAGGGAGTGGTAATGGGGCAGGTCATGGATGAACAGTGAGGGACCAGGCTCAGAGAAGGAGTCTCCTTATGGTGGCCTGCACAGTCTTGCTGCCAACTGCCTCTCTTTTTCAAGGACATCATCCTGCTGCAGAAAAGGCTGTGGAGCTTAAGGAGATAACACACTTCCTTTGGAAGGCTCAAAAAAAGGGTGAAACTGCTCGGTCTGTGGCACTGCTGGTGGGTTGCAACATCAGGGGAAGAGCAAATCTTTGCAGGAGAGCAAAAGGGAAGATTTACTGAAGCAACATTTTGAAACATAACTTTGAAAAAAAACAATGGAATTATGACCATGTAATTTCACACTCCCATCAAACTCCCACCAAAGACAGCAGACAGACAAACAGCATATAATGGAAAGCAAAGTGTAAGTTGCACTCCACAATTCTTTTCATACCTGCCATTAATGTCTAACCTACTAAATTTTGCAAGAGCAGTTCAACAAACTCATGTTTTTCAGGAAAAACAAGTTTAGAAGGTTTGCCTTGAAAAAAAATTGTGTAATATTCTGACTCATTCTGTTTAAAAAAACAAGTAAAATCATAAGAAAGCTACAAAGCTACACTGGTTTTGCTGCCGTGCATTGTAAGCAGTAGAAGCTTTACAGTCAACTCTAAACAAACATCTACAGTCTTAATTCCTGTTTTGCCATGATGTCCTCATCAGATCAAAAATGTTTAACAAAGCAAGCCTACAAGCAGGGAGGAAGGACAGCAGGAAGGATTGATAATAAGCGTGGAAAATGATCAAAATGTGACCAACAGAGATTTTCTGAAAATGAAGGGGGGGAAAAAGGCACTTTGTCCAGGACAAGAGACGTCTGGAAGCAGTAAGGACAAAAACAAGGGAAGGGGAGGGAAAACCCACAACAAAGGTGTAAAAGAAGGGGAGACCCTTATCCAGCAAAGCATTTGCACACGAGCTCAGAGTGAAGCACAGCCTGAAGCTGAGCTTGAACTTGAGTGTGTTGCTGGACTGCGAGGAGGGAAAACAATAGCAAGAGACAGCATTACTCTAGCAGGTACCCTCCAAGAACTTGCCATCTTCAAATAAATACGACTTTCTAATTTCATTTTACAGAGCTTTCTAGCCTGCCTGTAGAACGCAGCTGACAAGGACACAGCGGCTCTTGCCAGACCAGCTGCTTCCCGACAGACCCCCTGAGGTGGGAAGGGACCATTTCCAGTCGGCTGGTCCCTCACATAGCCCTTTTCACCTTTGTAAATGTAAATGAAGAGTGTGGAGAGAGCTTTTTGTCTGGGAGAGCTCACTGGTACCTGGTCCCTCGGTGTGGCCTGTGGGGATATGTTTGTCCCCACTGAAAACTGGTTTGCCGATTAAAAGCACCGGTTTACTACTGAACTTGAGGAGGAAAAAAAAACCACAATAGGAATGTCCATACGACATTTGGGGTGAGGAACTTTTACACGCTTATTCTAAAAGGCCATTAAAAGTACACCTAGAAGAAAACACAGGAAAGAATAGAGCAAATTCCCCCCAAAAATCATTAATACAAAGAAAAGTAAAATATTATCACATTATATATATAGTTGTTTTCATTAAAAAAGAAGGAAAAAAGCACACCTACCGCCTGCAGTTCTGGTCAGGTTCTCCCTCCACCCCACTCCCCATAAAAATTAAAAATAAAAAATACAAATAAAACAGATTAACCTTTACACCAGCCTGGTTCCGAACTGAAATAGTATGTCCCCCTGTACTGAATACATCGGTTTGAAACCTTAAGAAAAAGCTCCGCAATTCTTCAGATGAAACTGAAAGTAGGACTTTTCCTTCAGTCTTTGTAAACCTGGCATTATTTAACCATAGACTTCCTGTGCATTGGCAGGAGCAGATGGGTGTCAGGTACAGCTGTCCTTATCAGAAGGTCAGGATGATTCCAAAGGGTGTTTGACTCTCAGATTGCTCTGCTTTAAAGACACCCTTTTGAGCTTGAAATCAGCTCTTTCTCTCTGAACTGTAACATGAATTGCTTATCGTTTAATTCTGCCTAATGACTTAGATAATACCATTCATTAGCTCTAATAACAATGGCCCTGGTTCACCAGAGTACTTCAATATGCAAATAGCATCATTTAGGCCAGCGGGAATCACATGCTCAAAGTTAAATATGTGGTTTAGTGCTTGAGCAAATGGGATTCCCAATGCACTCAGGGAAGTAGAAATGTTATGAGTCATGTTCATAAGATACATACTTAATAATTTATTTTAGGTTTGGGATTTTTTTTTTAAATAAATTGCAAAAGCTGTGGTGGAAAGGCAGTAGAGCTTACATGTGAACTGAATTTAACCTTCAGCCGCAGGGCCTGAGTCAGGAATGCCAAGTTTGCACAGAAGTTGGCAAGAAGTATCCAGGATTGTATATTCTGCCCTTCAGGCACCTGGGAAACATCCTCTGAAACCCTCAGTACTTTGCCAAATCTTTATTTCCCTTCAGTGAATGTATTAAAACATGTAACAGTGGAATTGAACCTCTGTGATTCTTATTTTCCATCTGGAAGTACATCTGTGGAGAGGTACCCACAAAAGCCAATAATGGGCCAGCAGAAAACATTTCTGGAGGGCTCCAAAGTATATCCAGTGTGTGCAGTGGAGACCAAGTACAGGAAGTAAAGGAATTAGTGACACCAGACTTTTTCCACACTCCACATTTGCCTCCTCTGACAACGTAGTTCATGCCTTCAAAATCCAGAATGGTTTTTTTTAAAAAAAAACGCAAACCCCGATGTAATTTCCTTATAATTTAACAGGAGAAAAAAGTTTGTGATGAAAAGGTTAAAGATGGAATCATCAGCGATACAGGTGGAAGTCTGTCATCTGGTAACCAGAAATGAAAGCAAAAAGTGTTACCATGTCCTCTCTGAGCAGCACTTTGAACTGAACACGGGGGTTCTCTACTTCTTCTAAAGAGAATCATTCAAGAAAGATTTCTCTCAGATCAAAGGATCCCCCCCCAAGAAATATTGTCCATGTCTTGCACTCATTTATGCAGCCACTGCTGGAAAATGAGCCTAATTCTTCAACTGAAGAGTCTGACCACAATAGTCGAATGAAGTGAAAATGACCAAAGGAAAGGAATATAAATGGTGTCATTTTCAAGCCCTGCCACTGCCTCTGGGAGAAGACAGAGAGCAAAGCAGAAAGCGCTGGCACGCCGAGCTCCCGCAGCCCCACAGGCACATTCCTGGTGCGCAGCTCAAGAACTCTTCCCAGGCTCCAGGGAGGTCACTTGCAAAACATCTCCAGCAAATCTTCAGGCAGGTCCTCCTTCTCCTTTCACTCTGCTGCCATTTCCCAAGCTTCTCCACCCTCAGACTCACTTTCTGGCTATCAGCCAAGGAGTTTGACCCTTGAAGTGGCAGACAAAGCGTTTCACGTGAAAACAGCCCGGTAGAGTTAACAGTAATCATATTACAGGTTTTAGTAGGGACAGACCCTGAAGCTGAACTGTCATACCCTGGGTGGTGCAAACCCAGCTGCCACCCTTTGGGTTTCTCTTGGCATGCAAAGTGCTCAGGTTTGGGAAGAGCAGCGGATCAGTGCGGCATCGCTGATCGCTGGTCTATCCCCAGGGGTTGATAGGATTGTACCAGTTACCGGGGCTGTAGGAACAGGAATCCAAAACGTCCTCTTATCTACTTCAGTTAAAATCCCAGGCTGTGGCTGCAGCAACCACAGGGGACATTTGTCACCATGTTCCAACCTTTAGGACAGGTGAGCGGGTACCTTACACACTTCCCAAAAAAACAGGCAAGTCTTTGCTGACCGAAGTCAGGTCCTTTCAAGAGTTCTGGCAACTACATTTCAAGTCTGCACCTCAGGGAAAAGCTTTCTCACAAATATATCCGTCAAAAAACAGCTCAACAAGTAAAACAGGTACAGCATCACCTCAGGTGTCCTTTACCTTTCATTATCTGTGCCAGGACAAGGTAACAGATGTGCATTTTGCTTTTCGGTCAGATAAAACCAAGCAACAACAATCCCATGCAGTGCAACCGCAAATACCAGCTACGAAACAGAAACAGTCTACAGAGACCAAAGGGGACAGGAAGCATTGGCAGGTTTTCCGGGGGATCTGTTAAGATTTTCAGAATTAAAGATAGCGTTTTTTAGAAGGGGCAGAAGTATTCAAACGTCCTACCTTGCAGCTGAACACTTCAAATCAGAATAAAAATTCGCCACTGCTTCAACCTTCCAAACCCAACTCATCACCAGGGTACCTGGCTGGGTCTTTAGGAGCTGCTTTGTTTAATAGGTGTGCAATTAAAACACAATTGGAACATTGGCTGTTCCAATTAGCTCAGCTCCACAGCTGCAAACCCTTTTAACAGGAAACTGGGGCTTATATTAATGACAGCTATTACCGACAAAACCAACAAGAATCCCTCACGGCTCTGTGGTTCATTTTCTTTCCGTGCCATTTCAGCTCCAGTACCCCAAGCATCTCATGAAAACATCATGCATGGAAAAGTTTCATCCCAAGGACAATGTTGGCATGAGAAGAAATGGTTGTAAATACCATGAATTAGTTTAGGTTGAAAGTTTCAAGGAGTTTCTTAAGTGCGAGAGCACTTGAGTCAGAACAGCCTGGGGGACGGGGAGGGAAGGGACACAGGGCGGTAAAAACCTCACTGGTTTTTAAATGCAATTTGGTAAATTTCTGAGAGGGTGAGGTGACAGATGGGTTGCAGCAGTCTGGGTTCCTTTGGCAGTTCTTCTGTGGATATAAGGTAAGTATGTCCCTCACTCCATCATTTTACTCTGATAGTGCTAAAAGACTGTATGGAATCATCTGGAAGAAGAATTAATTAATAGTTTATGAACAGATGAATAGCTGAGTAGTGTAGCTGAGTACAGGAGGTGTGGTGGTGGTGGCCACTCCAGCTGGCACAGCTGCAGCCAGGAGAAGCCTAACTCCTGTTGCATGAATGAATCAGCTCATTAATGACTCATCACTCCTGTTTCTCCCTTGGGATCGTCAAACACTGGTGGTTTCCCCCTGAATCTCCTGCGTTGCCCACTGCCTTTTCCCCCTTATGTGAAGGGCCAATGCCCATGGACATGTTTCAGGGAATAGATTTAGGCTTCCCCTCTTCTAATCATCATCCCAGGCACTCAGCAATAGGACAAGGGGGCACGGGCTCAAGCTCTGCCAGGGTAAACTGAAGTTGGAGATCAGAAAAAACTTCTTTCCAGAGAGTGTGCTCAGGCATTGGAATGGGCTCCCCAGAGAGGGGGTGGATTCCCCCTCCCTGGAGGTTTTTAAGGTGAGCTTGGCCGTGGCACTGAGTGCCATGATGTGGTAAAGGGACTGGAGTTGGCCCAAGGGTTGGACTTGATGATCTCGGAGGTCTTTTCCAACCCAACCCATTCTATGATTCTATGATCATATTATGATGTTCACTTTAGTCTGGCAGTATTTTTCTCTCTGGGTAGTTTAGACTTGAGATGCCAACAAAGGTAGGTCAGGAAGGATAATTAAGATGTACAAATGCAAATTATAATGACACACTGCAAATTTGCATGCAACCTTTGGTTAACATTTTAAAAAGCCACATGGATTGATTTCTCTAACAAACATTCATTAGGATATCATCGAGGAATGCTGTGTTATGCTTAATTTTAACAAGGCTTTCATTGAGCTACTCGCATGCCTATGATTTAAAAGGGGTTAGAATTTCTTGCCACCCAAGGCTTGTTGTCATGAGAGTTATTCCAGGTCATGGGAGGATAATTATGTATCAGAGTCTCCATGTTCCCAGTGCACGGTGACTACCATGAGGTTTTTCAGCAACACTTTAATACACTCACAAGTGTTGATATATAACTTTAATAAAAAATACACAATATTTTGAAATATTCTTGAATGATCCAGCTTGAAAAATGAAAATGACCTTTAAATCTATACAGGGCAGTTCCTTTGGGCACTTTTAATCCAATAATTTATTAAGTTCCTATATTCATCATGTGTGCACAAATATCATGTAAATATTACAGCTGTACTCCATGACAAAACAAGCATAATGCAGACATAGAATCATACAGAGAACTGACAAACAGGGGGGAAAGGGAGATCTAGTATTTTCTGTACAAAATAGGCAGCTTTTTGATAAATTGTAAAAATGCATAACTTTTGGCATTTCAGAGAACAACACTGTATAAAAATAAATATTCTATGTACAGTAACACACACAGGCCAATCCAGGGTTAGAATCATCACTGCAAAAGAAAACATACACAAGTGTTAGTGACAACTCACTCCCAAGTGTTAGTGCCAGCCCACAGGGGAAGGACAGCATTGGGGAAGCTGGATCCAGGGTCTCCAGGAGGAAAAGAAATGGGCATGGATCTCAGCAGGCCTCCTTTACAGTTCCCTGGGCAGCAAGGGCAGGAGGTTCAGCCTGGACTGAATCTGCCTCCACCATCTTCCTACCACCGTGACTTGAAGCCCTGGCATTGACATCCACAGCAAGTGCTGAAGGTGGGCCAGAACCTGGGAGGGTCTGAGGGAATCCAGGTGGAAATCTGATCTTTGTGCAAGGATTAGAGCACTCTGGGGCCAGGCAGCCACAAATACAGTTCTCTCCTTAGCCGCCCATAGAGCTGAAGAGGGGTACACAAACAAGGAGTTTTGCCTGCTGCTTTTTAAGGGTACAGTCCTGGAAATCCCATCCATGCCTCCACACCTCTTTTTTCTATTAGTCAGACTCACTGAAGAACATTAGCAGAACCCATGGCACTGCCAACTCAACATAACCACATTTCCAGGGCTATTTTACCTTATTCCAGCAGCCTTGAACTGGAAGCCCATCTTCTCCCTGCAAAAAATTCAGATGAAACAGCAGTTTAGGACACAGATAGTAGTGCAGAGATGGAGAAAAGGTGTGGGTTAACTATTACAGCTGCAACAAACAGTGTGAACCAGGGCTGGAGGAATAGTCAGAGATATTCCTCAGCCCCTTGGAGTGACCTGGACTTCTGGTTGACAGAACCAGGGTAGTCTGAAGCAAGGGCTGGACTGAAGAGGGGAGATGCCTGCAGGCTATGCAAGGGTTATGCACATGAGGTCTGTAGCCTTGTTCTCATTCTTCCTCAAGGAAGGAGTTTATCCAGGCTTCCATGAAGGAAGGAGAAAGGAAGGCAGTGGAAGGCACGAGGGGGTGGTTCTGTGTCCTCAGGCTTGGCTCTGTAGTGCTGAGGTTATAAACAAACCCCAGGGTCAGCACTAACCTCAGATCCTGAGGAGGGTCTGGAAAAACCCTCCGTTTCTTTTCCACCCTGTTCTCTAAAGGGTTTGCACTGTCATGTGAGATACTGCCCAGCTGTCCCCTTTTGCCTCTGAGAAGATCCTGCTCCAGGGAAATTAGGAAAGCAAGCAGCTGGGCAGCCCCTGTGCTGGTTCAGGATGTCTCAGCTGAACTCCCCGAAAAACGGGCTTTGGCTTCAATAATGGCAGTGGGATTTCTGTGAAAATCCCCCAGCACTTCTGCAACCCTGACGTCTGGGGCTGTGTTGTTATTATTATTTTTTAATTATTTTTGTTTAATGATGAAGAAGGTTGGATGCTTTAAGGGCCATGCTACTAAAAGATGGGAGGCTCTAAGGCTGGGAAAGGCTTTTGTGAATGACTGCCGTTCATATTCTCTCCTTACAGCCCTGTTTGATGGGAGAAAGCAGGATGTTATGGCAGTGCTAAGGTGCACTTGAGCAGGAGATAAAGTCAGATGTAAGGAGATACATCTCTGATGTGAGAAATCAAACACTTGTGCTGTGTCCACATGGTACATTCATGGGCTATTGCTATTCCCCGGGAAACCCCCAAAAAATACAAACAGAAAAGCAAATACACAGTAGTATATTGAGAAATGAACTACTTAACAAATGCACTTTCAGGGACCTGATGGACTGAACGTTGCCATGATGCTACAACAACATTGCTTTTCAAATGCATTTTTTGAACTGTGGTCTCCTTGTGCTGTTTTCTCCTGTTTCCCCCCCACTATGTGGAAATACAGAATTACCAGTTAATTACTGGGTATATTGTGGCGTTCCCATTGGTACACTGGTGGTGGTAGGAGAGACTGGTGTAGTGCATTGCAGGAGGAGATGGGAGTTAGGTGTATGAAGGAATGGGAGGCCAGGGAGTTACAGCTTCGGGATCAAAGGAAGACCAGGGTCACAAGGAAGTGTTTGTTGCGGGTGAATGTGCCGAGAACGGAAACACGACATGCTTATTAGCACCAAGGATCTCCTTCCACATATCTCAGATGTGCAAAGCGTTAGTTCACAGCCTCTGCAAGTTACACACATGGATGTGTCAGCTGGATGCTAAGCTTTTAACCTAGTTGGATCAAAAAACATGCTTATTCACGTTCCCAAGCTAGCTCACATGCCAGAACACTATATATAAAAAAATAATGGCATCTGTATTTCATCAGATTTTCTGGCAAGTTTCCCTTAACAAAAATAGGAATGAATAGAAGTGTGTGTTCCAATATGGCCATGTGGGGTGAATCCTGCCCGGGAGCAGCAACACAAAGAGAAGGGTGGTCTGCCAGGGCTCCCATGGAATCTTTGCACCTGGGAATTCAGGTGCCTTACTCAGCCAAAACATGCTCCTTGCAAACCTGGCTATGATCATCGGGAGGCAGAACACATGGCTCCATGGTTTTCCTTCTTTTTGGGCTGTTCTGGGCAGGTGTGGTTTCACCTGTGGGACTGGCAGAAGTTTGTTTCTAACACCCAGAATTTACAGAGCAGCAACTGAGACTTCACCAGTGGCCACTGTCAGAGTCACTGCCTCAAAGAGGCAATAGCAGTGCCCAAAAGAGGGAATGCTGGAAGGAAAACTCTCTTAGCTCTTCACAAAGCTCAAATAACAAAAGCTTTTAATGGCAATTTCACGGTTTTTTTCCTCCCCAGGAAACTAAGAAACCTTCCAAACTAAATGTGGCCTTTTGCTTTGGGATGAATTTTTTCAGCTAGCTGAACTAAGGGATATCCTACCCCTTGTAAATGGCATCAAACATCCTTAAGTGAGCTTGGAAGGACCATCCTCAGGCAAACTTTGTTATGCCAAACAGAGCCAAAAGGGCAGGGCAGTATGGGTGTCTGTGTATTATGGAGGTGTTGAGCCTGTTGTAGAGAGCAAAAACCTTACCAGAGTGCTGCATCTCCAGAAAATCGCAGAGAAAATGAATAAATTTGTGATGCTTATTGGGATACTTAAAAATCAGTTGAGATTAAGTGTTCTGAAGAACTTTGTCTTAGAGCAGTTGGGCTACATCAGGCACTAATACAATAATCATTTTATTTCTTAAATAAGATGGATATTGGGAAACAGGCAATTCCAAATTCAAGTTTTTTGGATGCTATGGGCATAATTTGGACTTGTGGGGAGAATCACAAATAGGAATTATCTACCAGGGAGTTTAAGTGTCCAGTCAGTATGTTTCACATGGGCATGCTAACAGGATAACTATTATTTTCAGTGATCTGATTGTATGGGCTGACTGAGATAATACAGAGCCATGTCAGGCTGTGCTCACCACACACAAGCACTTAAAAATAGAGTTAATGAAGGGCACGAGCATTGCAGCTCCTTGTGAGGAAGCCAAGCCAGTGCAGAGCTGGGTGTGCATAGGTTGGTTTAGTGGAAGTTGTCCAAGGGAAAGCAAAGGAAGAAGTAAAGCAGTTATAAATAGATCTGCATTCCCACTATATTTTTCCTCATGCCACAAAGTAGTGCTGGCACAAGCTGGGAATCACAGCACAAAGAGAAGGGCCTGGTTCTGCCAGCAGCAATGTGAGAGAAGGAGGGAGGATGGAGACAGGTAAGGAAGGAACTGCAGGGAGTTTCTAGGGCATGCAGGTATTTGGGGGTATCAGAAATAGCACACAAGACTCACAAAGCAAATGAGCATGCAGGAAAGGGAAGGTACGCCATACCAATGGGCATGGGGCATCCAGGCCGTCCAGCCCAGGTAACCCCGGCTCACCCTTCTCGCCTTTATAACCTCGGAGACCCTGTTCATGAAATCAACCACTGTCATTATTTCAGTCAGTGCCAGCCAGCTCCATGGCACGGGGAGAGGCTGAGTCCCCACGGGCACCATTGCAGGGCACTCTGCTGCACACCCAGCACAGACCTCCTGTCTGCATGTTTAGGCTTGGCTGCACAACCAGCAGGAGCAGTTTCCTTTCTGGTTTTCCATGATCTGCAAGCCAGGAGATGCTTCTCTGAGCTAAAGCTGAGAGGATGGGATTGGTGTTTCCTCAGTTTCAGAAGCATCCATTCCTCTGATCCTCGCTAGGAAACCCAGCAGCTGGATTTCTAGATGCATGATCTACAAGTACTCCTGGGATTTGTGGCACTGCTACAGATTTTTGGCACAGTTTGCTGCAGCATATGAGTTTAGAAAAAAATGTACAAATATTCCTATTTTTACTCATTTTCATAGAATTACAGCCAATCTGTTTCAACAGAAACACATCCCATTTAGGGTGAGATTTGTTTTCCCTCTGGGTGGTGCAGCTCGAGTGCCCTGTGTGCTCTCAGGCCATCCCATCAGCTGGCCATTATTCCAAGGCACCGGAACCAGCATTCCAGTTTTGCTGCCACAGAGACAGGATCACATTGAACATCTCAGAGAAGAGCTGCAACTGGCAGCAAAGGAGACAGGGCTCTATCCACAAAGGAGAGAGCCCTGGGCTCCCAGCACATGGGACACCCCCATGTACTCCAAACCTTTGTGGGCTCTGGAAGAGGAAGGAACATAACTGTGGTCACTCAGCAGCCTGATTGCTCAGAGGATCAGGGGTTCCCCGCTGGAGAAAGCAGCTTTGCCACAGGCTGCTGTGGGAACCAAGCCAGGCCTTATCCAAGTGTTGTATTTTTGTAAGACCATTATTTATGTTATGATTTCCTTCTGTCTTCCCCATCAACACATCTTAAAACAATACATTTGATGAAACAGAACATACCAACGGACAGGGTGCATCTAATCCAGGCGCTCCTTGGTCTCCCTTATCCCCTTTAGACCCTCTAGAGCCTTTCTTGCCCCTCTCCCCCTGTAAATAATAGTTTAATCCAAGAAAAAAAAGAATACACAAAAGCTTTAGGATCATCCATTTCAAACAAATGTCAGCGATAGTTTAAAAAAAGGATAAACATTTAGGAAACATTTTAAAAGAAGAGGAATCTCTCTTTGAGATGTTAAGTGAAGATCTACATATGGAGCTGCTGAGCTGTAACTGAGCTGCATAAACACACTGGCTGTGGCTGCAGTCCCACACTGACAGACTGTGAGGGCTCAGCATCAAAGGCATCCCCAGAGGACTTCTCAGGGCTTCCCACACATCAGAGAGAGGCACCTCCAGGAACAGGCTGACCCCAGGTACACAGGATGGGAGAACACCCCTCTGGCCAGCAGTGTGCCACTCCATCTCCATCTGCAGCTGGCTAGGAAGGTCCCTCCCCTGCCACTGGAGCTCTGGGATAGCACCAAGATGCTTTTCCTACCTCTCTGTATTCTCATTCTTAAAGAAAGTCTCACTGTGAGAACTCTCAGACAGAGAATAAAGGAAGTACTCAGCTCTGAGAGTTCATACAGCCTGGATGTCCTTTGGAATGATCTGAGTAGTGCTCTCCCAAAAAACCTGTTAGGCCAGGGACTAGCACAGCCACAGGGCAGCAGCTGCTCCCTGACCCTCTTACTGGGCAGCACAAGGCAGGGGATACTGTGGTATTTGCCAGTTACATCTATACCAAACCTTTCTGCTTAACACAAAATTCTCAGAGCATGAAACAGGGAAAGGGGTGACTGCACAGGGGAACTGAACACAAGTCCTTATGGGGAGCATTAAAGGAATTAAGGAATCAAGTCAGACAGCACAGGAGGCTGTTTCTTCTTTAAAAAAAAAGGCGTTAAAGCCAAAGCTGGCAAGAGAAATGGATGGGAGGAGAGGCAATGAGGAGAAGTCACCCAGAGCCAAGCACAGGAATGGAGAGGATAATCCAGGAAAAGTGCACCATGGGTTGCTCTGCAGGAAGGAGGAAGGAACCAGGAAGAGAGGCAGAAGAGGATGAAGGGATAAAGGGGACAAAGGTGGACCTGTAGGAGCGAGGAAGATGCACATACAAGGAAAAAAAATACAGGCATTAAAATAAGAGTGAAGGCATGAGCCTGGCAGCACAAGTTCAGGGGTCACACTTTTTCAGCTGGGTTACACAAAGTGCTGCCTGTTCCCACCCCTACCCAGTGCCATGACCCCAGGCACAGCTATGCTCATCTCCTGCCCCAAGCACAGCGCAGCAGGAACATTGCTGGGATTTAAAAAGCCCTGCTCTGCCTAAAGGAACAGTCAGGATTTTGGCAAACTGTCTGGGACTTTTGAAGGTGTAAGGGGAGGCCCCTCTACTCAAGTGCAAAAATGGTTATTTTCTAGGATCCCACCTGCTAAGATATTGCACTTGCCCATTTACACTCTCTAGTTTCTCACACTTTTTCATTGCAAACCATGGGGTTGCAGTGAGGCAAAATCCATGCACACTTCAAGGGGCTTGCACAACTTCCCACTTGTGCTTTCCAACTCATCCTCTACAAGGAGTTGCAACTTCTCCCAGTTTCACTTGCTTTTATGCTGGGGCTCAGAGAAATCCCACTACAGCTAATGAAGGACCCTTCTTTTCACTGAGATACCCAGTTTAAAAACCAGCTGAAAAAGTCTAGCCATTAAAAGTTATTTTTGTTTAGAGCCACACAAATAAAACTAAAGAAAACACATGTTAGTGAAGAGGAAGTTAAGAAGCAAAGCTAGTAATGCAGTGATTTAAAAAGGGGAGAACTTTGGGGCTCCCATGAACCTTTCTCTCTTAGTTAAGGAGAACCTTTCTCTCCCAGTTGGCTGCTGCTTTACAAAACTGCCCTTTCTGTGCAGAGTAAGGTTGGAAATCCATTGCAGAATAAGGACAGAAAATGCTCACTATTTATCAGAAGCAAATCCATATAATGAAATCACTGCACAGGCACATGCACTATAAAAATTTACATTTTTAGATGAATTTAGGTGATACCAGATTCTTATGAAGGTGTGTGAGTGTAAACAATTGCACTGCAATGAACTGCTTGACACTGATACAATTGTAATCTTACAAAGACTCGAATCCAGAAGACATTTATATTTCTAAATATAAATTATATTCAATTACAGCTCTCAAATCTTTTTCAAAGATTCAGGGCCCTGACAGGCAAGAAAACCTGATGAAAAAAGAGCTTCTCAGCATGCACTTCTTAGTAATGTTTATCTTTCAATATCACAGGTGGCACAATGGAAATGCTGCCATTCATGTTACTGATTTTGACCCAGCTCTTCATCCATTCAGCACAATGCCTGAAGAGACTTCATGTCTGGTTCTTTAAGGCAGGCAAATTTAATTTATCTTTTCCAAATTTCCATCTTCCAAATTCTCTGGAGGATTGTTTGAGAGAGGACAATCTTCTTTTTCATGCTTCAGGGGGAATTTGAAAGTACCCAAATAAGATTTGCTGGCTGCCCCTCAGCTGACTCTAATGGGAATCCCTACACACATCAGTAAGAAGATAAGCAGGATTTCCTAAACCACACCACGCTGGACTAACTGAACTACACACTTCAGTGAGAACAGAGCTATGACAACAATGAACACATCATAAAATCCCTCCTACAGCCTTCAGATACATGTGCCACCACGTCCCAGGTGATGGGACGAGCTACAGGTATCACCTTCTAAAATACATGTGTGTAAAGTCACTTGTGTGAAGGTTTAGCAGACAGAAACACATGCTGGCTACTAGAGGTGCTCAGAGTTAACTGGGCTGTCTCTGTGGAAAGGTGTTAGTGTTTAAATACAAGAAGTTAGCCTGGTAACTTACCCGGATTCCCTTGTCACCAGGCAGACCTTGTAAACCCTGAAATGTACCAATACAAAATAAAATATTTAAAAACAAGCAGGTCCCACTGTATTCCTCCTCAAAAAGAAGAATGTGTGCTTGGGGGTTTGTTTTTTTCCACTGATGCTACAACCAAACAAATGAAACTTTTCCAGCAGACAATTTCCCGTCCATCAGACCATCCAGGCTCTAACACCACTACTTCTCTGCATTGAGTGTTGTGTTCAGTTCTGGGCCCCTCAGGTCAGGAAAGAGATTGAGGGGCTGGAGCGGGGCCAGAGAAGAGCAACGAGGCTGGAGAAGGGAGTGGAGCACAAGTGCTGTGGGGAGAGGCTGAGGGAGCTGGGGGTGTTTGTGCTGGAGAAGAGGAGGCTCAGAGGTGACCTCAGCACTGTCTGGAAGTGCCTGAAGGGAAGTTGTGGCCAGGTGGGGGTTGGTCTCTTCTCCCAGGCACTCAGCAATAGGACAAGGGGGCACGGGCTCAAGCTCTGCCAGGGGAAATTGAAGTTGGAGATGAGAAAAAACTTCTTTGCAGAGAGAGTGCTCAGGCATTGGAATGGGCTGCCCAGAGAGGGGGTGGATTCCCCATCCCTGGAGGTTTTTAAAGTGAGCTTGGCCGTGGCACTGAGTGCCATGATGTGGTAAAGGGACTGGAGTTGGCCCAAGGGTTGGACTTGATGATCTTGGAGGGCTTTTCCAACCCAATCAATTCTATGATTCTATACTATTCTAAGGGTTCTTCAGATAAAAACAAACCTAGTTTAGAGAAAGCAGTCTCTGATAAAAGCAGCAAACTTCCTTTTTTGTGTTAAACAACAAAGCAGCTTCATGATTACATCGGACTACAATTTCAACACTGGCCCCATTTTTCAAAGAGCAGTCCTGAACAGTGGAATTAATTAACCTCACTGAAGGCAGCTTTTGTCCCTGCAATGACAGGAAAGGACTGTCCCAAACAGGTGGGAGGCAGCCAGGCTGTGAAGGGTAAAGGGAGCAGATGTGCTCAAAAGCAGCATTTTGGACTAAGACACATATCCTGGGAGCCCCACACAGCTTCCTCTGGTAGTTAGAGGACCAAGGTGAACTACCAGTTTCCCTTCAGCTCCCTCCACCTCTCTCTGAGTCATTGCTCTTGAGCTCTTTCTGCTGCTCCCATAGTGTACAGAAGTTTGTGAGTTACCCCCCACCCAGCTGTGATTGCAAACACTGGATTACTGCAGCATCCTCAGCTGTCAACTGCAGCAAGGAAAGAGGCTCTGTAGGTCATTCCCATACTTACAGGAAGGCCTGCTGGCCCCATTGGTCCTGCAACTCCAGGATCTCCTTTACTGCCCTGAAACAAACACAAAAGAGCAGAAATTGCTGCATTCCTATTCAGTACAAACAGGCAGCAGAGCACTACAGAAGAAAAGGCAAAGGACACATTTCAAAGCACCTTAAAACCCCAAGGATGAGATACTCAAACATCAAAGAGGCCCAGCTGAGGGTCTTGTATGCACAAGAAGAGGGCAGTTCATCTCTGGAAAAGCCTTGAGCTCCTCTATCCCTCAGGGCTGTCGTGTCTTCAGAGAAATTACAGAGCATCAGCCAGTTCTGAAGCAAACTCACCCTCTCTCCTTTTGGTCCTGCTGGTCCCGAAACCCCAATTGGTCCCGGAGTACCCTGCAGTTGTAGGAAGGAAAACATGTCAGGATGTTTTTATTCTGGGGCCCCATTAAAGCCAGGAGACTCTGCTGCTCCCTTAGGAAAAGCACAGCTTGGAAGGACAGTCTGGTGGTGGAAGGCACCTTGCACCACTACAGCTTTCAGAGTTGGTGGCGATGGATTTGAAATGGTTGGTACAGGCAATGTGA
The DNA here is from genome assembly GCA_013396695.1 of Sakesphorus luctuosus. Taxonomy (NCBI): domain Eukaryota; kingdom Metazoa; phylum Chordata; class Aves; order Passeriformes; family Thamnophilidae; genus Sakesphorus; species Sakesphorus luctuosus. The sequence continues at coordinate 690,574 of VWZD01009183.1, forward strand.
ACAACATGGGAACTGCTAAGTTAGATCACACCAGCACCACTGTACAGAGCCTTATTTTTAATTTTGAAGCTTTCCCTTGACAATTGTTTTAGCAGACATTTCTACTAACTCCAGAGACAGGAATTCTTTCTCTCTGGTTCACACCAGACAAAGCTGAAAGCTGTAGCAGAATAAAGGCCATTTAGACATATGTTGAGCAATTCTCATTTTATTTCTTTCCTCTCCTCCCCTGAATCAGCTGAGTTGAGGAAAACGGAAAGCACTTGGTTACATGGTGGCAGGCAGCCAGTGAGCCGTGCATGCCAGGTGACAGACCCCATGGTGCAGTGAGGAATGCAGAAGTGTCCAGGCACAGCTGTGAACTAAGAGAGGTATCCTTCAGTCCCTCTGTTGCCTCTTTCCCACTCCTATCACTCCACCAGGCTCCCAGTCATGCCAACAGGAAAACCCAGTGTTGTTCCTAACCCTTTGACACAGGGCCCATCTCCCACCAGCATACCAAACTTATTCCCAGTGCTCCTGAGATTTGCTGGGGCTTTGGGAAATGAATCAGCCAAAGCTTATCTTTAACGTGGGCAGTGCAGCAGTTCAGCAATAGTTCTTCTGGCCAAGAGCACGATTCTGGCACTTCCAACTCTGTTTAGCCTCTTGAACTCCATCAATACTTTGCTAACACATAGGTATGGATCTCCAATTCCTTCATGGAGCCTCAATAAAGGGATATTTCAAGGCATATTACCTGCCTGCTAGGAAGAAGCTTAGGAAGTGGTTTTCTAAGAGCCCTAAGCCAAAGGGGTTTGCACATCTTAATGTCAGCCTTCAATCCTTAGTCACTGAAGTAACCCCTCAGATGTGAGCAGGGCGGTTTGTGTGGATCAGGAGAAGTTTTCAGACAAGTTAAGATTTGCAGAATGCAAGTGGAGGAGTAGCTCATGCACAACTCTAGCGTGGTGAAGGAAGTGAGAAAAAACAGGCTCTCCTTAGATTCATACAATCATGGAAATCTTAAGCACCATGCATCATTTAGTGCCTTGGAATACCTTGAGTCTGCCCTGCACACCTATAAAATTAAACCTACAATTTCCCCAAACAGGTGAGCGTACAAGCTGCGATTCAGGTGCTGTGCAGAAGTCAGAGCAGCTGACACAAAGCTTCCTGCTCACAGGACAAAAACCTCTGACGTTGTTATGCCACAGACAAAACCACAGAGCTGCTGTTGTGTAAAGGCAGGAAGCAAGGCTATCACAGAGAGCTCCAAGGTGGATAGAGAAGACAGGAGAAGAGAACATCATGGAACCATGCAGAGGTTTCATTCATCTTGTTACGAGACAAAGTGGAACAAGTAGACTGTGATCCCAAGATCCAGACAGACTCGTAGCATCAAAATACATAGGCATGTGACATCACTCCTCAGTCTAAGTTTAGCCCCCCTCCCAAGTCTGCTTTGGAAAAAAATTAAGGTTATTCCTCATGTGAACAAGACTGGGGTGGAAGACACAAAACAAATCACGGTACTGGGGAGGAGAAACATGGGGCAATGGAGAAACGAAACTCACCGGAGGTCCAGGCCTGCCGTCTAAACCTGAAGCACCCTGAACAGAGGGGGAGGGTTCACAAAAACAAGGCAGGAGGAGAGGGGAGGGGAGAGGTGAGTGAAGCAGTGACTTGAGACAAACATATGCTTCCAATTAACAAAAATTAAGATCTCAAGGACACTTACAAGCAAACCAACAAAAACACAGAAACACTGAATACATATAACGTTGACCTGAAACTTTTAGATCCTCTTAAGAGTAAAAATTTTCTTCTCTTAGTGCCACCAGGAAAACTCCTGGGGAAGCTGCTCTGTGACAGGTTGTGAAAATTTGACAGTAGAGTTGGAACCTGCATTGCCATAGAGAAGCCCAAGGCTAATGCAGACAATCAGTGCTGAAATTCTGACATAATGTCAAGCTCTAAGCCACAGAGGAAAAAGCAGCAGATCTAGCTGCAGGATTTTACAGAGTCTGAAATATTTCAGTATCTGTTTTGCACTGCATTTAGTTTGACAGGCTGAGAACACACTGGATCAGGCATGGAAAAGCTTAGGAACAGAGTCTGGTGGCTCTGAGGAGGGATACCAGGTGCACAATACCTGATCTTACCAGCAGCTCAGTAACTGTACCTTCTGGTTGGCCAGCTGATATTGCTGACCCAAACATAAAACATTTCCAAGAGGATAATTCTGAACCTTCACCCCTCCATGATGGGGGGAAAGAGTGTTGTGAAACGCCAAGGGACACTGGGGCTTCATGGGGCTCACTGCTGTAGGAGGAGCAGTCACTGCATTCCCTGCCACACTGATGAGCTTGTTGGGATAATTGCTGGGGCATCTTCAGCTCAGACTGTCACAAGGGCCTCCTTCCCCTGTCTGGACACGCCTCATGCTCGAGGGAATAACCATTTACACAGAAAGCTTTTATTTGCAGTTCTCAGGGGACTGGGCTCTGACTTCTCACTGCATCACTGAGGCACAATCCTCTGCACTTGAGCCTTCCCAAAGCTCCACCTTCTCCCCACTGGCTCTGCCCAGAGCCACAGGAATACAGCTATGTGAGCCCACTGGAGGGCCTAGAGTTAGAGGGGATGCATGGAGGCCCTGGAAGGGAACTGCTATACAGCACAGCTAAAGGAGGAAAACATTTTGCAAACAAAGACATGCACATTTCAGCCAAAGTCAGGGACAAGGGGTCTGGGTGGTTGAGCACAGGACAACAAAGTCACACAGTACATGAGGTGCACTCTGCAGTGCTTATTCCAGGCAGAACATTTGGGAAAGTGAGAGGGTGTACTGTGCCACCAGGGCATTTTATGAGCACAGAACTTGGGGGCTGGTGGAGCAACTGGGGGAGACTCAGTCAGCAGTAACTCATGATCAGCTGTCAGCTCTGACAGTGGGTTTTAGCAGATGTGAGCTAAGAGCTTCACCAAGTCTCCAGGTTTGTATTTAAAGCTCCTGCAACTTCTCTATTACATATTGTGCCACAATTCCTCTGGCTGCCAAGCAGTACACTCACACTAGGCTGATGCACCTGAGTTCACACACAGCAGGGACACGCCAGGGCAGGGAAGGCACTGATTCCATGGCAGAAGTTACAGGAATGTTCTGGCTATTGAAGAGGTGGTTGCATTGAGAACCACCATGCTTTGTATAAAACTTAGCTCAGATGACAAATGGCTGGGAAGGCATTTCCTTCCACATCTCACTTCTGTTTCTGGTCTTGCCCCTTTGCTCTGAAGTGCAGCAAACCCCCAGGAAAGCTACTGCTTGTCTTTCCCAATCCTCCCAGAAGCAGTAGGAAATAAAGTGATCACTGATCTATTCAACAGATCTAAAAGTTGAAGGCTCTGTGCAGAGCAAAGGCACAGTTATTTATAGAGCATCTCTTTCTCTGACTTTACGTATCAAATCCCTGCGTGCGTCTCCTATTGAGGTATCTTTTTACAGCTGATACAAGTTTGGCTCACAAAGTGCTGTTTGCTTCCTGGATACTTACGGGTAATCCCAGTGGCCCTCTGTCTCCTTTTTCACCCTGGGCACCCTTCTCTCCTTTCACTCCATCAATCCCAGCTTCCCCCTAAAGGAAGGATGGAGCAGAAAATAAACCCACCATAACAGCACTTATATAACAAACATTTCTCCCTTCAGAGAGCCCCAGAGCAGCAGGAGGAATTCAAGATGCACCAGAGTAATGCTTTAGCCCAATTCTCAGCCCAGTTAGAAGAAAACCACTATCAGTCAAATTCCCCCTGTGCAAGCACCTGTTTTAAGTCAATGGCAGTAAGAAGAGACTCAGGCCCTGTGGATAAAGATGTTCCAAGTGGAACTGGGCTCACCCCTATGCTGCTCTCCCTGCTTTGTTGCTGTATATATATATTTAAATATAAATAAGCAGAAGTTATCTGCTAGAGTGGGTTTACATTTTAAGATGTGGATTCTCTGGAAATGCACAACAGGTATCTACAAGCTGTGAAGAAAAATCATACAGAAATAGTCTTTGTAAAGACTTTCGGAAATGCAAAGGCATCAGTTTCAACACCTGGGGAAAAATAATTTCATCATTCCTTTCCCAACTGTATTTTTTAAATTCTGTATTATGAACAATAAAGCAGTATTAAACAAAATAAAATATGTTCATAAACTTTTTTTCCCACAAATTTAAAGTGTAATGCAAAGCTTTCCCCCCCTCACTCCTGTTAATGAGGCATTTTAGACCATTATTTTGGTTGCATTTTGAAACAGAAGTGCCAGAAGAACCAGGTTTGCACAGAAACCATAAGCCTGCTGGCAGTTCCACACTTCACTGCCCCACAACACCATTTGGCCTGAGCACACACCTGGAAAAGTTACTTATTTCAGGCACATCTACAAAGGATATAAAATGCTCTTCCTCCCCACCACCAAAAGCCTCATTGCAGAAAGACTTGTTACAGGTTGCAGAGATGGAAAAAAAAACTTCCACACTCAGGACATCTTGTTGTACCTGCTAATTAAGCCTAAGTGGATGCTCTGCTCAAGGAGAAACTGGTGCAGCCTTCCTCCACCCCTGATCCAGGCTGGGCTGTGCCAGATTCTCACTGCATTCATTTGGCACATACCCCAAAGACAACTGCATCTTACACAGGTCTTCCAGGCACTTGATAGCAGAGGCTACTGAGTTACACACAAGACAGGTACCTGTGTCTGTAATAACACCTGGAGAAAAGGGGAATCAGCACACACCATCCCCTTCAGTACCCAAACAGTGCTGGTGGCCAAATACAGAGGATAACCAGAAGAATTAGGACACTTACCATATCTTCCAATCTTTGCTCAGATTGTCAGAGGAGAGGTGCAGCTCTCCTTGCGTATTTCCACTCAACTATTTTTTTTTTGGTCTAGAAGCTGTTTTGCAGCAGGGAAACCAATGGTATGGGCTGAGCATTTAGATGGAGATTAGAAAGATTCTCACCACCAAGGACAGTGAAGTTCTCAAGTGCTTTACAGCACAATGTACAGGGTAATTTTAAGGCTCAGTTACTTGGGGCTGCATGCTTTATGTTCATCCTGCTGTACAGACCTTCACCCTTCAGACAAAGATTTCAATATTGTGCTCATGGGAAATTTCCATGGACTAGTGACTTCCCACTTCCCTGGGTGAAAACTGCATTCTAAAGTGAAAGCTGCTACTCTACTTCCTTCAACAAAACATCCAGAAGAATTTGTACTCTTACCAAGGTAGAAGAAAAGTACCATTTGACTACCAGGAAGTTGTTATTGAAGAGAATTCTAGCCCCTAGGACAACTTCAGTTAAATTTCAGGATGTCATATTTTGCAGCCTTACCTTCGGTCCTGGGAGGCCCTGAAGACCCTGTATTTGGGATGAGAGACAGGATATGAGTAACGTTCCAGGCTACTGTAGGTATCCCATCCCAGTGTGCAGTACAGAGCTTCCACCTTCTGAGGGCACAAACACTCAGCCCAAAGGCCTCTTTATTTGTGTTACGGGCACTTCATGTACTGTTCTCATCTGGTAGCAAGGAGACTCTTGCCAAGCACACCCTGGCAGGGGGCCAGGTGGGCTATTAAGACCATTTCTGCAGTTGATCCCTTTAATCCCATCCATCCCATCTTACTACTTTCTTCCCTTTCATCTCAGACTAACATAACCTTCTCCCTTTGCCCACCCAGCCCACCACAGCTCTGACCTACCCTGGGGGTGGGTTTGGAAGTGATACTAAGCATGTTCCCATTTCAACACTGCAGTGGTTCTGCCTGTTTTCTCCACACACAGTCCTCCCCAGCCACTTCCCCCTCTATGCCCATTCCTAGTGCCTGCTCCTCAGGCGAATCCCTCAAAACTTACTGGAGGTCCTGGAGGGCCTTGGGGTCCAGGGGGGCCAGATATCTAGAAAGCAATGCAAGAGAAGACACCGTCAATGTGCTGCTCTCAGAGGCAAAGAGAGACAGGCACAAGGTCCAGCAGAGCTCTGCCAGGCTGGGAAACCTGGGCTCCCCCTAAGGACTGCGTTAGGAAGCAGCAGTAATCCAGGACAGAGTGGCTGGGAAGCAGCAGCAGGACTCTGGGCAAGGGTTATGCAGCAGTTGCAAATGTTTAAGAGGAGGGAAAGCAGTGAGGTTTTTTCCAGAGAAAGGTCCACTTCCACTACTCTATCACCATTCCTGCAAGGAGGTACAGGATCAAAGAGAAAAACATAGGGAAGAAGGTGGCTGGCTCCACATGTATGTTGATAGCCTGTGGGACTCCTTGCTGCAGGGCACTCCAAAAGCTGGGGGTGACCTCTGAGGGGGAAATGGGCAAATTCAAAAACCCTAAAATCTATTGAAAAAATATACATGTGTGTGTGTATATATATATATATACACACAAATTCAAGTATTGCTAGGAAACCCCTGTACCACAAATGCCAAGGAAAGTATTTGTTATGCTTTCCAAGATCTTCTGTTCTTCCCTAGGCATTCCTTATTGATTGCTGGTTGTGAGATAGTTTATGTGTCAGGCAAAGGACAGCATCAGGAGCTAGAGGTGGCTGGTGATCCACTCCCATGAGATGAAGCAAGTTCTCAGTGAAGGGAGTGTATCAGAGGGTGGAATGTGCCTGTTTCCAGCAGCTCTGCAGACAAATCATCCCTCCTCTGCTGCTCAGATTGCAGAAGGAACACGAGAAAGGTGACCTACCGATTCTCCTGGATTTCCTTTGTCTCCATGTTCCCCAGGCTCACCCTTCTCTCCCTGCACACAACAACAGACCCCGTCACCACCGGCTGTGCTCTGGAGTCTCCCTCCATCAGAAGCCATCTGTGAACCACCCATGTGCTGGCAAGCAGCAGCTCCCCCAGGGAGGAGTGGGAGCAGACCGTGTATTTCACATTCCCTGCCTGCTTCTGGAGACTGGATGGACATTCTGTGACACTCAATTAAGGGGTAGGGCTCTGAGGCTCCCAGGATACTCAGCACTTTGGGAAATGAACCCTTGTATGCTGCTCTGTGCTGTTTTCTCTTTACCAAGCAGGAAAGAGCAGCCTGTATTTTCCATTCTTACTGTCAATCCTGGAAGTCCAATGGGACCCGGCAATCCTGACGGTCCTGGCATCCCTTGATCACCTCGTTCGCCTTTCTCTCCTGTGGGGCCATCTAGACCCTATGGATCAAGAAAGATTTGTGGATTTTTTGCAAGACTTAAGTCAGGCAGACATAAAAGACATCACAGGAGTCAAGACTGGCTCCGGTTGTCCCAAGAGCACTCTGAAAACCCCAGACATCCATCAGGTGCCCAGGGAAATGCTTCATTAGTACTGAAAGTGGACAGGCAAATGGCTGAACATCCTTCTGCCATCATGGATGTGCCAGTGCCCAGAGTAGGGATGGGATACTGCTTTCCTGCCTCCATGGTCTGCTCATGGTTATGCAGCTTGCTGGAGTTCATGCTAGGAATCACTTCCCAACAGCCAGCTGTTGAGACAGCAGTTTTATCCTAGTAATCTTGTAGAGAGGCAGGAAGCTGTTGCATAAAACCCCCTTGAGCAGTGCTGGGGACACAGAAGCTGTGACAGGCTGAAGCTGGGAGCCCAGCACTGGGCCCCAGTTAGTGGCTGGGATGTCAGGTGTCACCCCATGCAGGTGCCCTCCCAGGAACACATCAGGCAGCAAGCTGAGGAGGTGACACAGGGCCCAGAGAGCAGGGCAGGCAGCTGGGGACAGCCACAAGGGACAGCACATCTGCCAGGAAGCCAGGATGTCACTTCCACAGTGCCACACTTCACACAGCAGCACCCACCTCAGAGGGGCTCTGAGGTATCCAAGGAGTCCCAGGGCCTTGCCTGATAACCTGGGTAGCCACCAGTACTATGAGGGGCTTTGTTTTACTCACCGGTGAGCCCACTTGTCCTGGCTCTCCCTTATCGCCCTTCTCTCCTCTGACCCCCATATGGCCTGGCTCTCCCTTTATTCCAGGTGGTCCATCCTTTCCTGGCAGTCCATGAGGGCCAGGGGGGCCCATTTCTCCAGGCTTGCCACGTGGTCCCTAAATGAAATTCACACAACACAATGTGAAACATTTACAGGTAACAGTGAGTTTATCCCTGCCTGGCCAGAGTCTCTCTCACTGCTCACCCTCTCCATCATGGCTGTGCCCTTTGGAGACAGGACCAAGTAGCATTGCCATGACAAATGTTAGGACATTGATAAACCATTAAAGATCATTTTTGTGAAGCAAAATACCTTTTTCCCCTGTGGGAAAAGCAACTGTGTGATGTCAGTGGCAGAGGTAGAACACACTGACTCCAGGTAAGCCTACTCAAGAGAAGAGCATCGGGCCTTACCTTTTCTCCATCATGGCCTGGAGGACCTGGCAAGCCAATTTCGCCCTGAAACACAGAATTGTTACTCTGGCAGTTTGCAAGCAGGTGCTTTGACTCCTTCACTCTGACAGTGAAGGACAGGCATTGCAGAAATAGCCTGCAGGGATGAGTTACAGGGAAAAAAACATAGAAAATCCTGGGGTTTCTGTCACAGAAAATAAAGCATGGAAGTCTCTGTTCAAACAATATACTGTGTGACTGCCCAAGAATTTTGCAGGTCTTGTTGATCCTGACTGCCAGTTCACAGCCCCAGTGCTACAACATAGACCCCAGGCAACACAGTCCTGCACAGAGTGCAGTTCCCACAAGCTGCTTCCTGAAGAGGAGGGCAAGTAGAAAGGATCCTTCATCTTACAGATAAGGCATTATCATTGTGGGAAAAGAGATTTTCAGGATATGGTGCATGAGAAGGAGTGGGAGAGACCAGCAGAACAGTCTGAGAGTGTTGGACAGGGACAATAGGATCACTGGGGAGAGTTGTGGGTGGAAGTTCTGCCTGGGACACTCCTGTATCCCTAAGCTCTGCAAGTGCTGAACTGAGCCAGTACCTTCTGTCCTGGTGGCCCTGGAGGTCCAGCCACACCTGGAAGTCCTGGGGGTCCCTAGATAAAGAAAAATATTTTTATATTTACAGGGCTTTTATTTTTGTGTTTTGAAACACAACGGCTCTCCTGAGTTTAAGGGGAAATTGCAGGGAATTCTCTCCAAGGGATTCTTAAAATCGTCTTTGGCTGGCAAGCCAAGCAATGGTAACTCCTGAGAGTTGCTGTCCCTGCTCCTTTTGAGCACTGTCTGTTCTGGGCAGCATTATTACCTCTTAAAGCAGAGATCAAAGTGCTGATTAGAATTCAAGTGCCAAGATCAGAAAGCAAGATGAGCCCTTCCTTCAGCTGTTGGCTGCCCCAGCTTTAGCTCCCAACAGCAAAGGCCAAATGTTTTAGCTGCACCTAAATTGTCAGGCCTTCTGCTTAGCACTGACATATGGCTATTGGTGTAAAACCCCACAGCAAAGACAGGAACTCACCATCAAGGCCAAAGTTCGTATTTCCTAGGGAAAAAAGTAAAAAAAAAATAAAATCAAAATGGAAAAAACAGTCATCAGAAAAGTAAGCATTTTCCTGGAGGTGGTTTTTTTCTTCACTAATGTAACACTGGCCCAAATGAGCAAGGAACCTACAGAATTAACGAGAGCAAAAAAACCTTGCCTCCAAGTCCCACAGAGCTGTTATTCTACCATTTCCCCTTTTCCCAAGTGGAACTCAGGCTAACCCAGAGCTGGGCACATCCTCAGTACACGCTTCTCAGGAAGCTTTGGTGACCTTCACTGACCACCTACCCCACACCATGGGCCAATTCCTGAGGGGATTCTCATGATCCCTACATACACCAGTGCCACATACATACAATACATCAGCCTAGCAAGGTGCGCAGGTATTTACCAAAACACTGCAGAGATTTGTGTGATGGAGGGCAGTGTGGCACAACCAAGTGCTTCCCTTTGCTGCTGCTGCTGAGGGAGCAGATCTACTTTGCTCCTAGCTCTCTGCATCCCCTGGGAAATAGTAAAGTATCCAGTGGTCACCTCACAGGACAGGAAGGCAGTTGCTCACCTGGAGAGCTTCACTGATGTTCCCATCATAGTCCATCATTTCATCCTTCCCAGGCTCTCCTTTGGGGCCCTGCAAAATACCAGCTCTTTAGCCAGGGGCTGGGATTGCCCTTCCCTTGGGGTGCACAGGGCTGTGGTTCACCCTGAAAAAGGGAGCTAAGAGGGACCCATTTCTTGAGTGTCCAGTTTTTCATTTATTAAAGAAAGCTTCTGTAGTGTAGGAAACACTATAGAAGTGTAGCCAGCCCAGCCCAGATCACCATGCTGTGATCATCATGGCAGGTCTGGGAAGAGGTGAAGTTGAAGCCAGAATCCTGGAACTTGATTGTCTGACCAACTGTGGGACTCAGGAATGCACCAAGCACCCTCCTCAGCTCTTTTCTCATAGGCCAAGAGCCTGAGTTCAGACTGGGATGTTCAAAACCACCTGCTTCTACGAATGAATCACCCTGAGGTGGCTTGGAAGACTTTCTTCCTCTAATGCAGGAGTGGGAGTATAGAGTGGAGAAACAGCCTGTCTCAAACTTAGCCACTGCCCAGCTATGAGCACTCAGAGTGACAGTAAGACCCAATCTGGACTGCCAGTGTGGTATCACTACCCTTCAATCCCCCTGAAGGGCCCAAACTCTTTGCTAGTGAAGGAACACCTACCCTTGGGCCCATGGGTCCCTGGTCTCCCGGTGAACCACGTTCCCCCTGTAACAAGAACAACATGCTGTTAACAAAGCCTGTCCCTTCACTTGCTCAAACTCCAGGAATCATTCCCTGGTAGTCCTTTGGAACAGTCTGGGCCAGACAGCTGAATTTTAAAATTCTCCTTTTCAGGTAGATTTTGTACACACAGTAACAAACTTGCATCTACAGAACCCCTGAACCTGGAGCTGGTTTGTGCAGGAGCACTCCATACCTTTTCTCCCTGTGACCCTGCAGCACCAGGCTGGCCAATGTCACCAGCTTCTCCCTGGCAGAAAGAGAAAGACAAAGGGGTGGGTTTGTGTTGTGTGGAGCAGGGGTGACTTCACTGCTGGCTTTGCATTTCGAGGAGGAAGAACCACACCAGCCAAATGCCTCTGTTGTGCCCCCTTCTCCTCAGGCAGCCCAAATCTCCTGCCATGATTTCCCACCAGGCACCCTCCTGTTCCATCCAGTGCAGAGAAAGTGTTCAGACTGGTTTCTCATAGAGCCTAGAGGGGAGTTACTTGAGCACAAGGAGGGTATTTTCCTTCCAGAAACACAGTTCACATATTCTCTCGCCTTCAGCATTTAGAACAGCACTAAAACACTCTGCAGAACCCAATATCCATTCAGCAAGTAATGAGAGGTGGGCACAGATGAATGCAATGTTTGCTCCTTCCTATATACCTTGTGCTGGGCACAATCCCTGGCAACACACAATCCCTGATGAAAAATCACTCACCTTTGGTCCAGGGGGCCCAGGCAGACCTGGAGGCCCAGGCTCTCCTTTAGCTCCCACCAAGGCATTCTCAGCAATTCCCTTCTCTCCCTGTTTGCAAAGAAGAACAAGTCATGTGTCACAGATCAGACTCTCCATCTCTGTAATTTCACTTGGCTTAAGGAGCCACGGCCCAAGACAAGGTCCACCAGCTGAACTTTTGACAGCCCAGAAAAGCACTGCTCCAGAGCCAGGAGCTGGCCAGGAACAAGGCCAGTCCTGCCTGGGATCCAATTCAAGCCTGCCAGCAGCCACAGGTACCCTCATCCCTGTGGCTGTAGTGCGGCTGCTCAGCACTTACTCTGCAGGCACTGTGCACAGACCTCATCCCTGGCCTCCAGTTTGAACACAGTTGTGTTCTATTGTTGAAACTGAGCTGACAAAACCATCATCTGATGGCTTCCTTTGCAAGGTCTCCCTCTGGAGTTGTAGCCATCAGCCAGTCAGACCTGCACACCACATCCTTTGCACAGAGCTGGTAAAAAGGGAGTAACAGGAAAGCTTTGCCATTACACCCTCATCCCTTCCTGAAATAACCATGGTCATTCAATGCATTGCCCCCTTTCCCAAAGGAAAAGCACCCTGTGAAAGTCTGATTTGAAAGGTGTGATTCCTATCTAAAAATCTCAGAGCACAGGGGAAAAGCCTCAAGGCTTAGCTTTAGCTGACCTGCCCTGGCTCTCTCTGAGCACAAGGCTACTGCTCCAACACAGAGCACAGCAGTGCAGCTCCCAAAAAGCCCATCTCCTCATCACACGCGGACTTTGGAGAAGGAAGGAGGCTGGAATGCCATGTTACACCTGAGGTCAAGCTTTTAACATGGAATTACTGGAATGCAATTCCGTGGTCCACTTGTCAGGACCACAGCCTGCCCCTCACTGCACTGAGGGCATGTAATTCCTCACCAAAAGGCACTCTTTGTGTTTCCCACTCACATCCCTGGCTGGGGACGGCATCCAGCTGAGTGCTGCAGAACACACTGCCACAGTCACCTAAGAGTTCTGGAGCTGTGAATGGGAAGGAGGAAGGAAAGGGGATTGGAGTGGCTCCACAGAAAAATAAGTATCAGGGAAGAGACAAACCTTTGGCCCAGGGAGTCCAGGAAGCCCAGGGTCACCAGCTCGTCCCTTCTCACCCTGTTGGCAAAGCAGATGTGGTCAGGGCTGACTCTGCAGGCTCTCCAACCTGGAGGAGCAGCCAAAGAGGTTTCAAACCCTCTTTCCCTTCCCCAGTGATTTTATTTTAGGCACAGCCAAGGCATCCTCCAGCAGTACCTGCTCAGGACAGTGAATGATTTCTCTTGTCCTTTTGACTATCTCTGCACATGACTGCCATTTCTCTTCAAAGGAAGGTGGAGTGGGAAAGGTATCCAGGATCCCCCCTGTGCATCTTCCTTTATCCCTCTGGTCTGCTAAACCCTCTTCCCTGTCAGTTCTTTAGCACAGGGTCTCCCTGTTTCATACACCCAGAAGTGTTGCCCAGGGCAAATTTTATTTGGTGTGCAGGACTTTCTCTGTGCCCTGCTCCTCTTCCCTAACTCCAAATCACAGTCTCATTATGCTCTGTAAAAAACCAAGCAGTGCAGCGTCTCAGTTGGCAGCCAAGCTTTGTGACACGCACTGGCCATGAAAAGCAGTGAAGGCAAGAGTGGCAAAAACGGCCAAGACAGCAGCTGATGGTGTAAGATGATGCCTGAAGAGCAAGGGCTGCAGGCTGAGCTGCATGAGGCATTGGGGAGGATGCCACAGGCAGTGAGCAATGGAGGGCATCCAGCATTCCCTTGGTGAAGTGGCTTTGCTTAGTTCACCATGACACCTGGGCCATATTTTGAATATTGGAGATCAATCTGTGGTCTTTATGTTGAAGTTAAGCTCTATTCAGCCCATTCCATCCAGCTGCTAAATCCCTGGTTTCCAGGTACAGCGTCCTGTTTGGGTGTCTGAATTTTGCCAGGACAGAGAGAGGGATCAGAGGTTTCTGTTACCCTGAAAAGATGTTTCAAAGGCATCATCAGGAAAGGTGTGTTCTTACCTGCAATCCTCACACCTCCAAGATTTAGCAACTTGTACAGATTACACAGAACAATTCAAACCCTCTTTCCCCCCACAGGTACCCAGGTCTCTCCACAATTGCTCCTGCAGCCCTGCTGCTGCCTGCAGAGGCTGGTGCTGCTCATCAGAGCGCAAGGGCACACATCTGACATGCAGGGGACTTGCATCAATGCTCCAGGAACAGACATGCACCGGTGGCTCTGTGGAAAATAATTAACTAGCAGGCAATCTTTTTTTCAGGCAATTCTAGAGTGCAGTGACCCCTTTCTCCAAGGTAATTTGGCCTCTGGCCACCTGTAAGGCCCCCCCAGCTTTCCTCCCCTGCTGGGACGTGCACATTGCTATTGTGAATTAATGCTTCTCTCCCTGGAAAGAGGGAAAACATTAGCAGGACCTCATACCCAAAGTAAAGGTTTGACATTTGGGTGTTTTGTAGAGATATAATGGCTATAATCCTGTCCCAGGCCTCAGTATCCCCACTTTTCATTCAAGGACTAGTTTTGAATACACACATCCATAGGGCCTACTGAAAACATCCTCTGCTGCCAGAACTGGTGTGTAAGCAGCAGGTTTCTTGAGGAGGGAGGTCAGATTACTGAATGCCTGTTTAGGGTGTTATTTCTGGAGTCAAAAGATGCGGCCCTGTCCTTAATCATTCCCAGGACAAGACTACATCCCAGGCATCTCATGCTGCCCTGCCTGCCACCAGCCCTGCCTCCTGCAAGTGGGAACACACACAAACACACTTCACCAAGGGGGCAAGAGCCAGCAAAGGACACATAATCCCCTGCAAGCACAATAATGCAGCACACAGCAGGCTCCCACTGGCAGGGAACACAGCACAGCACTGCCAGGACACCCAGCCCAAACACACAATGTCCTACCCGCTGCCCCCTCTTCCCTGGCAAACCTGGGGGGCCCATCCTCCCTGGGGCTCCAGGATCTCCCTTCGTGGGGAAGAAAAGAGACAGAGAACGTGTCTGTTACATGGCTGTTGCATGCTGTAACATAACCCAGCCAGCCTCAAACAAGAAGGGCCAGCAGCTCCCAATCCAAGCTGGCTGCTCCGGGATGGAGAGCTCATGAATGGGGTACTTTTGTACTGTGCCTGCCCCAGAAACCTAAACCAGGTCATGCTACAGTGAGATGGGGGGACTGCGCTGGGCAGGTCATACAGTGCATGGCACAACAACCTCCTGCAGGGACAGGGGAAGGCTTCTGGTGGGCACAGAAGTACTGGGAGGCAGAAGGGGATGGGGAAGGGGCAGAGGGGAACATACTCACTAAGCAAAGTGCACTGTGCATATTTTGTGGACTAATGAGGAGAGGAGGAAGACAGCTAGAGGGTATTCCCATTGACACACACATGAGCAGGAAGGAGGGAATGTTTGCAGTATGGTCCCTCTCTCACTTGGTATCACTGTGTCCTACTACCATTTTGCTTACACTGGCAGGTGCCATTAGGGTCTGGATTTGGGCATGGGGAAGTAAAGAGCCAACCCTCAGCTACTCTGGGAAGGGAAAAAAGAAGACACAGACCAACCAGAAGTGCAGGCTCAGAACAAAGCCTTCTGAGAGTACCTTTTCTCCTGGAGTCCCAGGCTCGCCCTGGTGAGGAAGAGACAGGAAAACAAAGTGAAAAGCCAGAGCAGAGAATACAAATCCTCCTAGAGCTATCAGAGTGAAGAAAAGAACTTTCATCTGTGGGGCCCTTGGGCTTGTGAATAAGGGCATGAGAATGGTTTAGGTGTGTGTTTTGTGCCTGGAGTTTATCTTTGTCAGACAGTTCCAAGGCTGCTGTAAGAAACCAGCAAACCTGAGACTAATGGCTTCTATAACACTAGGCAACCACCCTGCAGTACCTCAAGAGGCTTACCAGATATAATCGAGCATAATGAGACAAGACTCATCTCCTGGAATTTGCCTGCTCCGAGCTCTGTGTGCACAGAAGCAGAGCAAGGCTGCAGTACAGCTGGGGCTGGGGGAGCCTGTGATACAGTTCACAAATCTCTGCCGAGAGCTGGGCTGGAGACAGATCCAGTACCTCTACCAAAGGCACGGCAGTTCTGATAGTCCCCTTTAGTGGGAGCTGTCCGACCATTTTCCAGCACCTTGCGCTCCCCCAGCCCCAGCCTACGCTCTACTCAAGGCATTGCAGTGTAAAACTCACCTTCATCCCTGCGGCGGCCACCCCAGGAGCGCCCTGGCAGAGAGAGGAAAGACAGGAACACCTTGTTTGAAACGAATCGGACGCAAAATTTTAAAAAACAAAGCAGTATCCGCCAGGTGGAACTAAAAAGGTGAAAGTCCACATCTCCTTTCCACAACTCAGAGGTTATGCTATAGCACCACACAGCACACACCCTCCTTCCCTGTGCAGGTTTTTCACCTATGGCAGTGGCTCTGCGTTCTAGAAAGCTCCTGCAAAGTACAACCCAGTCAATACAACCAGATTTCCAGCCCCACCCACTGGTTTTAGTCTTGCAAGTGATGCAAAGGCCAACAAGCAGAACAGTGTCAAATAACTGAGGAATGCAAAGACAGACCAAGGACCAAACCCCCCAGTTCAGCACTGGAGCCCAGATACATCAGCTTGAGCATCCCAAGAAAGGCCAGCTCATAACCCCAAAGCCTTGGCCTTGCTATTCCCCCTCATTCTGTTTTTAACACAGAAAACAAACCCTGCAGTAAAATGTTTTCAGGAGAGCTCTGAAGCCAGACACCATAGGGAAAAAACAGCCTACAAAGCACTGCCATTCAGGTATCATTCTGCAGTGCAGAGCAAGCCACCAACACAGGATCATGGAGTCCAGCCTGCCCTGCCATCCAAAACAGGAACTCAAGAGTCGTCAGGCAGCTGCTCCCACAGGGACTGTCACATTGCCCTCGACAGCACTGATGCAAAAAGCAGGTCGTCCCTATCAACTTTCTGCTCTGAAATGTCTGTATGCCCTGTGTTAGTATTAGTTAGGTCCTGGTGAAAAGGTCCAGGTACAAAAGCAAATATGAGGGACAACTAAGGAGAGGGGAGGGGGTGAAGTGGTGTTAGCAGCTGGAAAATGTGAGAGGTTGGAATATAGCACGAGGCAGAGAGGACTGGGAGACAAGTTGAAAATGAAAAGAGCTTGGAAAAGTTCAAACAAGGAGGAGTGGGGAGCCAGAGAGCAGCAGGATCATACCTCTCAGCTTTCTGAAACAGAAATCGGGGACAAAAGCTAAAAAACACAAGGATAGAAGATGGAGATCAGGGATTCTATGCAATAAACGGGGAGAAAAAGCATTCCAGATTGTCTCACGGTCAGTAGGTTTTAGTGAATATAGGCTGGAGCCATGAAAGGGATAACGTGCAGCAACTGGCTTTGGGTTAGGCTTTCTCAGTGCAGGTGGGGTGCCTGTTCCTCATTCTTCTGCCTTCAGATGGCAGTGAATGTGGATGAGGTTATTTTGTAGTACTTCTCCTTAAACTGCAATGCACAGACATGCAGGGTTGCCCACACACTGACCCTGATTCACCATTGCATTAGTCTGGGTTCGCCCTGCTGATCCCAGTGGGATAACACACATTTGCTGTGGTCACCTGGGACCCCCAATTTAGAAAATGTCAATTCCCTACAAACTTCAGCACTGGCCGCTCTTGCTGGCATAAAGCACTAAGATCCTGATGTTGCAAGTCAGCATCGGGCTGGGCATGCCATTTGCTTTGTAAAACACTTCCTCCCCCATCATCCCCTGCATAAATTAGGCCCTGTATTTTGCAATTTAGAAGCAGAAATAATTCAGCTGAGGACAGTCACTGACTAACAGACACACACACAACTCCAGGCGATGCTTGCGCATCAGGGGCAGTTGAGTGCTACGGGTGACATCAGGCAGACAAGCATCACTCCTCTGGTTGCAAGGTACCTTAGTGCCATGTCTTCCTGGCAGCCCTGGCATGCCTCTCTCCCCCTGGAAGCAGAGCAAGACATACAGAGAAAGAGAGCAAGAGACAGAAGATGAGTGTTCCCAGGGCTCCATGTGCAGTGCCCAGGGCACAAGTGGTGAGAAAGACCCGCAGGTGAGATGAGACACAGCCTGTATTCCTCACCTGACTCTCACTGAGCCAGCTGTCCTAACTGGGGCCATTTCCCTTCAGTGGCTACTCTCAAGTCTCTTGCTTACAGCACGACCAACCCCACTAGAGTGCCACATCCCATGCCATGGTGTGCTGCAGGGCACAGGGAGTCACTCCATTTGGAGTGACTACAGGATGAACAAACTTATCTGGAGAAGCAGAGAATCCAAGGGTTGCCTTGTCCTGTTAGCCTGAATTTTGCCTGGTGATAACTCGGAAATCAAACCTCTTCAGGCAATCTGGATACTGCTGTTGTTTTGTTCTGGGTGTTTAGCCCCTGCTTGGAAGGACTATGCAGCAGAGAATATATGTGTATGCTTCTTGAGAAAGCACTTTTGTAATTGTGCCATCCTGTGAACCACATTTTGTGAAATACCTTCTAATACCATAATATACATAACCGAGGCAGTGTGGGCACCTCCTGCCCTACACAACATACTTAACTATCCTATTTCCTGCTGTAACAAAAGTAAAGCAATAATTACAAATCTTTGTACTGGAGAATGGAGGGCACTCTCGTTCTCCTTCCCCATTATGCTCCCTGGGTTTTTTTAAGGGAGATCAAGCAAAGAAGGCCGATGCTTTCTGCTGGGAGGCACCCACACTGCTTGCAGAGACCATCCCCATAGGGCAGCCCTGCCTGTGACAGCAACTCCCCATCCCAGAGACTTTCCTGGCAGAACTGCCTGCCTGAAGAGCTGTTTAATTATTTAGCCCCGCACATGCAAAGCCCCCTAAGTGAGAGGGAGCAGAGTAACCCCCCACTGGGGGCAAGTTCCAACCACTCCACCCTGTGTTTTCTGAGGACGGGCTCAGCCCGCTGGCACAGCCCCGGCACCGGCAGATCACACACGCACTAGAGCTAATTAGAGAGCGGGAGCAACAAACGTGACACTGCGCCACTGAAGAGCAGAAAGAAACCCCAGAGCCAAAGAAAGAGCAGAGAAAAACAACTCTCCAGAACATCTTTAAACCCTTATGTATTTGAAAGCCATTGTGGCACAGCAAGCACCCGCTGGGCTGATCCCTCTGTGATCCCCCAGTGCCCTCTGTGCTGCACAGGGCGCTGTGGCCCGGCAGCAGCAGCAGCCCATCAAAAGCAGCACTGGAATAGCACAGCCAAGCCAGGAGCTGGGAAACACCACCAAAGGTGGGTACAAAAGGCAAAACACCCAGCACAGGTTCCCCAGTGCGCTCCAGGAAGGTGACCAGCAGGAGCATCTCCCAGCTTTCACAAGCTTAACCTCCACACCCCACCCCACCCCCCCCCATATCTGCCGAAGAGTTAGGCTGCACCTCTCCCCTCCACACAGAGCAGACCCTCCCACTCACTTATCCTCCACCTGCTGTGAGCAGCTTTATCCCCACTGGGTGCCAGTGATGCCCCACGCTGATCAGCTCATTAGCTGCCAATTAAAGCAGGCACCTTTTGTTTTTGCTCCTTGCTGTGACAGGCAGATTATGAGGGGATTATTAAGCAAGGCTGTGGGCACTTTATTGCTCCTTAGTCAGAGAATGAGGAGAACCCCATCCTACAGACCTTCCAGAAAAAAGGAAGAAAAACACCAGTGAAGCTGAGTGTGACAGGCTGGGGACAGTGAGAGAAAAGCTCATTCAAGTGGCCCAGGTGATCACAATCACTGGCCATCCAATGACCTTTATGGGACACAGATTTGGGTCCCTATACCATCAAAGTACAAACTGGCCACAGAAGAAAACAGCTGATAGAGAATCTAGGCTGTGCTGCATCTGTCTCTGGGTGGGGAGAGGTGGTTAAATGGAAAAGGAGTCTGTGATATTAGCAAATCTCTTCAGGCCTGACATGTTCTTCAGTGCCAGCCAAAGCAGTGATATCCCATGCAAAATTGGTCACTGCAGCTAAGCTATGAATCCTAGTGTTTGTTCAGGGCTCCCCAAAGCAAAGAGAAGGTAGAATCTAGCCCAGGTAACTGGATCCAAAGTCAGAAACATTAAAAGTCTTCCAGAGTCTAAATCAACGCTCTTAGGTGGGAGGACAACAGAAAGAAACCATTTCCAAAACCAACAAACACACGTGCTGTTGGATGCTCAGGAGCAACTGGGTGAGGTCTGGCTGCTGATTTAAGGGTACCTCTGCACTTCCCTTCCAACTCCTCTGAGCAAAAACAAAGGAAGTCAAGAGAAAAGTGATCCTGACAATAACAAATTAAAGTCTGTGTGTGAAAGAAGATGCCAATGTGGAACTGCAGAGCTGCCCCTTTGAAGCTGCATCACATAAAGTGTGGTGGGTTTCATCTCTGCTCTTCATGAGGTGGGATGAGTAAAACTGGAATAAGAGGCCAAGTTGCAAGAGTGTGACTCCAGGGTGACCCGAAGTCAGGGAAGGCTCTCACCTGTGGATGACCCTGAGACATCACTGTCATACCTGGAGACTTCCCCTTTGCCAGAGTTCTAATGAAGGAATGGTTAGGCCTTGTATATAGGCACAAGCAGAGCAGGTGTCTGCCAGCAGTGAAACATGGGAGTATAAGCAGAGGTGAAACAGCTTCTCCTTCCAGCCTTCTCTTCCCCCGGGGCTACACTCTGACTTCAGTCCT
Organism: Sakesphorus luctuosus; assembly: GCA_013396695.1. Lineage (NCBI taxonomy): Eukaryota > Metazoa > Chordata > Aves > Passeriformes > Thamnophilidae > Sakesphorus > Sakesphorus luctuosus. The sequence goes on from VWZD01009183.1 coordinate 710,779, forward strand.
CCAGTCCATCTTAACAGGAGAGCTGAAAACAAACTCTAGGCCCCCAAAACACATCAGTTCTGGGTGCAATTCCACCTTTATTCACACTGGCACAAACCAGGAGTGATGCCTTTGTACTTGATGGAATTACACTGAGGTGGAGATGGACACAAGGAACCTTTGGACTCTGGATGCATCGCAGTATTTCTGAGGAGGGATAGTTTTCTTGTAGGAAGACAACTGCTGTTGTTCTATTCAACCATGAACCCAGATCATGCATTCCCAAAGAACATTTCTTTAAGCTCCATTGTAACACATCCCTGGTAAACTCTGAAGGGGCCTTTTCTCCCTTCAAACAGTAATCCACCCAGATGGAAAAGATATAGAAAGTGTATGTGCTGCACGATGAATGAGCTGCATGCCACACACTAAATACTTGAAATGTACATGTCACTGCTAATGCCTTTCCAAATATTACAGGACCAGTCTTTCCTCGTGATGCTTAAGATGTATGGCATGAAACAGTGTGCTCTGACTGCCATGAACACTTGCCAGTGTTGTAATGTTTTAAGCACAGCCTACATTGAGTAATATACTTTAAATATATGGGTACAGTAAATTTCAGTCAAATAGATAACATCTGGGCACAGACCATATGAGCCTGTAAAAAGTGTCCAGAAACAGACAGAAACGCCTGGTGCCAAACCTCAGCCTGAGTCGCGGAGTTTGAGTGGATTTGATGCGTCAGCTAACCAGATTTTATGAGGAAACCCCAACCTAGCCCATCAAATAGAGAGATGTAACAAATCACCAGCAAGCTTCATAGTCAGAGAAATGCCTTTGGTAAGAATCGAATTCCACCAAACGGATAAAGGCTGCTTTTATTGCCTGAGCTCGGAGTGCCTGTCTGTGGTTAATCAGAGCACAGATGTGCACTCCATTAAATACCCCACAGAGCTGCCTCGGACCCAACTTCCCCTCCCAATCCATCAGCCCAAAGACCAGTATCTCCCAGGTGATCTACTGTGCCTTAAAAAACCACATGCCTCATGCCTACCTTTATGCCAGCGTCCCCTTTTTCACCCTGCCCAGCAAAGGAGAGAGAAGGGGGTGGGGGGGACAGAGAGAAGGACAGTGAACATAAAGAGAAACTGAGCAAGCAGTACAATTGTAACAGTGAGGGGCAAGGAGAAAGTAGCTGAAAGAGAGGTGTGATCAATGCAATCCCAGGCCTCTGGTTCTCCTGAAACCAACACAGTACCAGTCCACCCCTCCCAGGAGTGCCAGGCAGTTTGGATCCCTGGAGTGGATGCTGGAGGTCACCCAAACTAATGCTTTTCCACATGATTTGGGTGTAGAAACCATCAAAACTGTTTGTGGTTCAGAGTATCCCCATTCTCCCAGCCCTGGTGCAAAAGCCTCTAAAGGCTGGGTCAGTTTTATGCTGTAATGGGGGCCTGGGCAGGTACTGGTTCAGGACAGCATGAAATCACCTTGGCCAACAATTGCCCAGGCTCTTCACTCAGGAGCAAGTGTTCCTGGTTACATGGCCCATTCCAGGCTCTAGAGAACTGTCTCCAGTCCCCAGCCTTTGACATCCTTTAGTGTGTCTCTACTTTTCTGCCCTTGGGAGATGCCCCCACTGACTTGAGTTTAAGGGTTACCTTGGGGCCAGAGGCTCCAGGGAGGCCATGGGCACCGGGCAGGCCTGGCTCACCCACCTCACCCTGAGGAAGAGAAGAAAATGGAGGAAGAAGCAAACACAGCAGCAGGAAAAGGAGTTGTGGGTTGCTGGAGGGATGTCCCACACTAAAGGGCCTCATACACACCAACATACCACCTGGGTCTCTCTGGCAGAGGAGCACCATTCTGCATCAAGAAAGATGTGTGTGAAATGTATGGAAGGTAGCGGTCCCATATCTTGTATCATATCTAAGTTAACAACTTTCCTCAACGTTTTGCCCTCTTTTCCCTTTCCCTTAGGATTTGCTCTCCTGCTTTCATCCATTCCTTCTACCTCTCCCAGACAAAGGTCACAACCTTGGGCTCATTCCTTCAAGATCAGTGCAGGCTCTTGCTTGGAAGTAAATTAGCCAGACAAGTTGTTTCATGTAAGAGGAGCTGGTAGGAGAGGCCCTCGCTGTGAGGTCGCTGCAGGGACCGCCCGCCCAGCACACACAGAACAGGATGGGCTCCTAATGGAAAATCCAACGGTTCACTGGGACAAGGGGCAATAAATTGTGTCTGTCTGCAGGAGTGGGCTGTGGTCTGCAGGGGCTATAATTTCCACTTCCTGACATAACAAAAACTTCTGCGTTTATACAGAGCTAATTAAAAAGCTCTCAGGTCTTGCCATTTTACTCGCAGAGCACCCATAAAGCAACGTGGAGATAACAGGGGACACAGGGCTCCTGCTTGTTGGGAACATTCACCTTCCCCTTGTCCAGCTGACATCCCTTTAGCAGTACCTCTTCATTCCATCTCTCCCCTTTGATCTTTCTTTGTGTCTTTCCCTCGTCTTTCTTTCTGTCTCTTCATTACACCCTCCAGCCGTGACAACCCTGCTTAGTCAGCCACTACCGAAGGCGTTCAGGCATCGCCAGCTTCTGCCTCTTAACCTGGAGCAGGTTAAAGACTCTTTCCAGAGAGCAACACACAGCCAGGATTTTGCCCTTTCCAGCCTCCTGTTCAGGTCTGGATGCACAAGACTTGCATCTCAGCCCAAAAGCGGGCGTAGAGGGGCACACATACAGACAGGAAGACGTCTGTTCCATAGCTCTTGGAGAGTTACAAGGACACCTCTGAGCCCAGGCTCTCCTTAGGAGGGTGACAGCAGGATATCTGTGGGCTTCTCAGAGCCCTGTGTCCAGTGGGAGTAGAGCTCCATAGAGGGCTCCAGAGCAGTCCATGGATCTGCAGCCATGACTCCACAAGGCATCAGTGCACTTAATTCATTTAACAACACTGGGGCTCCCCTTCTTACCTTTCTGCCAGGGTATCCCTGAATCCCAGCATCTCCCTGCAAAAGGCAGAAAGACAAAAGAAAGTGAGGTTTCACCTAAGAAGGACAAATCTCTGCCCTTTTCCCTGGGTTATTACTGAGATGGGAGGTCACTCCATGGGGAAAATTCACATTTTGCTCAAAGTGACTCCACTGAGCTCCTGACCCATCAGGTCACCACTACCCACCCTGGACTGAGCCCTGGCAGGAAAGGCACAATAAACCCTGGCAGCTAGATAACACGTGCCAGCTCTGTGCCCCAGCTCCACAGTTCCCATCTCCTCACCCTGGCTACATATCTCAGATAAAAACAAATTAGGGTGGGTGGCTGCAGCTGAAAAACAACAACAACTACCCCCCCACCTCACACTTTGGCAAGTGAATAAATGGGAAGCCGTGGTGGAGTTAACAATAGCATTGCAAAATCCATTCCTGAAGCGCTGGGAAACGCTTTGAGAATGGAAGAAGCCAATAAAGCTGTGTGTGGCAAACAATTTTGCAAGAGGGGCTGATGAGGCGTGCCTGGCTCAGTCAAGATGCAACTCAGACGTGTGGCCTGGACAAAACCCATGAGTCAGCACATGGACTGGGCCCCAGAGGCAATGCTGAGCTGGGTTAGAAATCTTTGTCAGTTATTTGATGTAACCTCCTTTCCCCCATCAAAATGTACACATCTGTCCTCACCAAGAGCATCCATCTCTGTTTATCACCGTGCTACACCTCCAAATGAGGTGAGATGTCTCACCTTTGGTCCAGGAGGCCCAGGTAAGCCCTGTGGATAAAATCAAAACAGACACTGGGGTTGGCAAATGTAGACATTGCATGGACTGCAGGATGATGGGAGATGCTTTGGTTTGAAACACCCCTTTACTGAGCTGATTTACACTGGTGAGATTAAACACCCCCAATTTATTATTGATGTAGATAAATACTATCTTAACCCATACACATTCAAATAAATTCATGTCTGTAGTGCTCCATTCCCCTAGGTTTGATCTCATTGAATCTGAAGACTAAAAATCTGCTTTGCCTTATGCATTACACTCCAGAACCTTTTCTGCTTCTCTGTCTTGCTTGGGAAACTTGTACCCACTGTGGAGCTCTGGAGTATATCAGACATTTGCAGCTTCTTCTGACAAGCTAAATAGAGAGACTATATTACCAAACAAATGACTTGTGTCTTTAAATGAGAAATAACCAAACAATTTACCTGATATGAACCATGAAGCATACCAGGTATGTGTGTAAGTAAATATAAACAAACAAAATATCCATGCAGGAGCTGCACATGACCACACAGAAGGGGAAAATCACTCTAGATATGCTTTAATGCCTATACCACTCAATTTAAGTGTTTAGCCATCCTATCTTTGGCTCCTCAAAGCATGGAGGGAGATGAGGCTGCTTACAGGATCCCTGACCCCTGCACTATGTGTGGAGAGGTGCTTTTGCCTCTGAGGACAAGACCTGCTTGTCCTGCTAGCAGGCCTTGAAAACTCCTGGAGATGGAAACTCCTTTCATTCAGCAGAGGCTGTAGAGCCAGTGTGCCACATCTGCCCCTGCAGCCCCCAAGAACAGAGCTGGTTTCTGGTACCCACCTTTCCATCTCTGCCAGGCTTCCCAGGTTCTCCTGCTCTGCCCTGTTGCAAGAGAGAGGTACATTAGCAGGATTTTCTGCCCTGCCCCCTGCCATTTAGCAATGGTGTTGTAAGTGGTGCTTCTGTTCCTGCCCTCCCTGACTCCTTGCTAGGACAGGGACAGGACTTCAAAGGAGTGGGAGGGATTCTTATCAGTCAGGTTTCTGCTCTGAGCACAACAATTACACCCCTCACGTTACTTCCTCCCCGGAGGCTGTCTGCAGGGTCTGAGGAGGAGGAAATGAGCCTGATGTCACTCACTGCGTGCTCAGATAGCAGCAGTGCCCATTGAACACCTCCACCTTCCCTCCTGCTCCCCTGCTTCCCGGGAACTTCATCCTCTCCACACATCCACATCCTCTGCAAGTCTCCTGACTATCTCAGCTTCAGCAGAGGCAAAAGAAGCCCGAGGAAACTGCCTGTGCCCCAGGGGAAGGGGAAGCAGAAGAATCTGTTCCTCATGACTGCACTTACAGGGGGTCCGACTGGCCCAGGACGTCCTGGGGTTCCTTCAGGTCCAGCCGGTCCAGTGGGCCCTGGTGGTCCAGGGGGCCCCGGAGGACCTTGGATCCCTGCTTGTCCTTGTTCACCCTGTGGTTTATAAAACAAGAAGTTATCCCCTGGCAAAGCAAACCCTTCACACCACCACCCCAAGGGCCCAAGACAGGCCAGACTGGCTGAAGCAGATGAGGTAGAAGCAAGTCATAGGTTAGTGCCAGGAGAAGTTTCCAAGAGTGATGGAGAGCCCTGCTGAGGATGGCCAGGCTGCCTGGGCAGCAGGAGCCAGAATCCTAGGGTTTGCAAAGACACCTGAGGCTGCCTGGTCAGAGCTGTCTTCTAAACAGACCTATAGATGACAGAGCAATCCAAAGAGACCTTTTGTGTCATTGATTTGGTCAAGTACAATATTTATGTGAAGGACTGGCAACTCTGGAGCCTCTGAGGAGGCTTTCCAAAGCACTTGACAATCACATGTGAAGAAAAGCCTCCCGTGACCACACTGGCACTTCCAGGCAAACCCACAGTGTCTTACCTCAGCCTATTTTTTTTTCCCCCATGCTATATTTGTTGGACAACACTCCCTCTGTTTTGCCAAGGACCAAAAGTAGAAATGCCACAAACCCAGAAGAAAATAACACGATCATCATGGCATTTCTGGAGCCCACCCAAAGCAGGCCCATGTGCGCCAGGCAGAGCCTGTTTTTCTAAGATTTAACAAGGCAGTGCGTGCCGAGCCACCTGCCATTTTAAGCTCTGCAATGGAGCCGTTTGAGCCGGTTCCTCCCCAGCCCCTCAGTAGCCGTTCGGTGGCTGTGGCTCATCCCTCAGCAATGTCATCTGGCCCCAAGGCCCTGGACATGGGACCAAGCAGCGCTGAGCAGACAGTGGGTTGGAAGCGCCACGTTTGAATACCAGACTGCTGATCCATAACTGATGGATCCAGCGAGCTCCCAAGGCCCCGTGGCACCCGTGCTACGCTGTTCGTCTCAGGCTCTCCTCACTGGATAACATATCACGACAGCCCACTGTTAGACATCCAGTTTAAATGTGAAAAACTATCATGGATCCACGGAAAGCTAGAAATCAAGCATGGCTGTTTCTAAGTTAAAAATCAATGGGTGTGCATTTGGGTCTCCTCTGTATTTATCCTCTCTACTGCCTTATACACCGCAGGAGAACACATGAAATCTGTCCTCTGCACGTGTTCCTACCAAGTCAGCTGTTTATCCTGGCTGCCTTTAGTAAAACATGCAGATACAGGGATGTTTGCTTTATTTAGAATGATAGATGAAAGTAATAAGCTGTAAATTTCATCCCTTTTGCATGAGCTCTATTTAAAAGAAAATTTCCAACACGTGGGCCAGGCTCACGAGATGCTCAGTCATGTGTGGAGCCACAGTCCTCCTCCTGCTCCTCACCACCCGACCCACATCCCACACTGGGAAGCCAGCTGGGCCAGGCAGGAAGGGTGCCCTCATTTTTCCCTGTTTTTCAAGTGCATCCTCACTAATCCTGTGGCCCATGCAAGGGAACACAGGATCTTTCCTAAGCTTCCCTCTCCTCCACACTCAGTGCTACTCAACTGTCCTGTAAGTGGTCTCATAGTTTTAAATGTGGAAAAGAATTTGGATCTAATGAAGACATTAGGAGGACACTGGAGCATATTTCTAGATTTGCTCTTGCCTTGACCTCTCATCCCAGCTTCAGAGGCTTCCTTTTCACTGCATCTTACAGCACCCCCAGCATGGGTGCACCATTGGAAGGCAAAGGGGGCTTTTTGCCCATGTCACCTGGGCTCCTCCTCCTCTATTTCCACCTCAGCTGCTCCCTGCCAGCACAGTCCATGCTGCAGATTTAGGGCACTACACTGCAGCAGGATGCTGGGAAGGGGTGCTGGCAGAGAACAGGGGGCTGAGAAGAGCAGGAGCCCTGTCCCACCATAGGGAGCATCTGGAAGGAGCTCACCCAAACTCCCATTTGCATCACCCTCACTTTGCTGACTTGGACAGAGTGGACTTTGTCCAGGAGAGTGCCCATCCATACAGATCCCAAAACACACAAAACATTATTACCACATCATTATAGTCTAATTAATGTGTTCAGCACAGAAGGACCCCCACAGAGCTAACTGGACCCTAAGCGGATACAGTAAGTGGGAGATCAGGTGTCAGTTTCATCAGTTGTCATTCTGTATTTTTAGCTGTTGACTGGAGCTATTTTTCATTTCTTTTAAACACCAGGCAGCCACCCTGACTGCACCCCAGCACTGCAATGCTTGCTCAGCTTCCTCACACTGGACCCTGCTCAGCCCCTGTCTTGGCTAAGCCCCAGCCCTTGGGCAGAGCACTCCTGCTGAGGTGCTCAGAGGCAGCAGCAGGGTTTTCCAAGGTTTTCCTCTCTCCCAAGTGCTGGCACTACATTCATTTTGCAGCCTTGCTTTTTTCCTTAGTATTCCTGCACTGGTCTCTTGGAATTGCCTGGTGCTGCCAGATCTGTAGGAGCAGATTACACTCTGTTGCACTTAGAGAACAAAACAGCAACAGCAAAACGGATCATGGCAGAACTCTCCGGTGAAGTTACAGCCTCTGCAGACAGAGGGAATTTGCAGCCCTGGCTGATGACAGGACATAAGGCAGCTATTCAAGTTTCCCACTTCATCCTGGAGAGGAACTTCAGCTTTCAAAGCCTTCCCAAGAGGTCACTCCTTGGCCTGGCTCTCCAGACTGTCACGTTGAAGGGCAATCAGTGCAAGCCATGGGGCTCTGTGTGGTGCAAACTCTGAATCGATAGAAACTGAACTGAAAACACAGGCTCAAGTGGTAAGGTCAGGATTTGTCCAGCGCTGGGCAAGGACCAGGCACCTCATGGTAAAGTTCTCTAATTGCATCCTACATTTCCCTGCTAGCATCCAACTGTCTAGACAGGCACCAGGGTGACAAAACCCAGCCACTTAATAGAGAGTGCCTAGCACACTTCACGGGGTAATTGCAGTGGTTTTCCACACGGGAGAGTTAATCCCAATTGATGGAATGAGGGAGCTTAAAGTGGGCTCATTAAAAGCCACATGAACTCTGACTATGGACACTTATTCACTATTCATACGTCCGTAATTCGCTTTATGAATTCATTCCCAAAATAAACTAAACATGAATTATGGTCCTGGAAACAAAAATAAATGTGTTTACACAAAGATTTAATGCAGTTTAATGAAACCATTCTAAGAGCTTATTTAAACACATTTCCCCAAGTGCCTCAGACTAGACTAGCCCTTAGAAGAAGCGTTTGCCTATTCATTCATCTCAGTTAAATTTCACAGACATTAGCTGCATTTCAGCAAGAGGTTTCTAACCTCTTCTGGAGATTGAATATGCAGGAACTGACTCCTTAAGGGAGGAGGCTGCTTGTCAACAGCCCAAAGAACAGTTTCATGGCCCATTTCTATCAGTTTAAAAAATTGGCTTCACTGCATTTCTTTTTAGCAACACATCAAAGATTTCCCCCGCTTCAAAGAAAAGTCCTTTAGCTCTGCCTGAAACTCTTGGAAACCCCTCTGCAGGGGAAGAAAGACAGGTAGCAAGCTGATTAATGGCAAGCATCAGGATAAGCTTCGAAACAGGCAACAAGGAGGAGAAGTCTACCTGGAAAGTGCGTCTCTTTATGACCGGAGGAGGAGCCAGCCGCACTGAATTGAGGAGAGGCAACAGCTGAAGAAGATCAAACCAGAAGGTTGAAGGGCAAAGGAGGCCATTAGGGCACCGAGAGTCAGAGAGCAGCCAGGATAGAGAAGAGAGGAACAGAGAGATTGCCATGAAAATAAAGCCCGGTGTGAGAGCCACACAGGGACCTGAGGGCAGACCTCTGAGTTGCCCCCCACAGCTCATGGGGGGACTGGCAGGTGCAGGGTGGCCTCTCACCATCCCGATGCTCCCACTGCACAGAGCTTTTACAGCTTCCTCTGCTCAGAAACAGAACTTACCCAGGGGATTTGTGACTCGGTTCCACTGATGTCCTTAGGCAGTGTTCACTGCAAGACATCCCCCCACTGGCTTTGCTAAGATCTCCAGTGATGGGACTGTTTCTCTTAATTTCTGATCATCAGATTTCAGGCAAATACCCAAACGACAATTTCCTCCAAGTTTTCCAAGGGCAGTTTCCTAGTTCTCTTACAAGAAATATGGTTTATCTCCAGGTTTCATCCTTTCTTGGGGTGTGGAAGAGAATGAAGAGAGGCTAGTTGGGGTCAACAAATAGATCCTGGCATGCTTCACTTAGCTGGGCAGACACAACCACCATGGCCAAGGGAGAAGACCAGGCCTTGGAACCAGAGCCCTGAGCAGGACATTGCCTTGGTAGCCTGCACTTTGCTTTTCCTTGCTCAACAGTAACATCACCCTCTGACTGCTTATAGCCAGGAATGCTGCCTTAGGGCACAAAGCTGACCCGGACACACAGAAATCAAATGCACTAAAGCTCAGGAGCATTTGTTCATCCTTCTGCTATATCCAGTTTCCATATGCATGCATGCTGCTGTCACCCTGGCACCCACTGTGCCGGCTCCAGGCCCAGGAATGCTTCTCTGGCCTGATCCACTTTCCTGTTGCTATCAGTTTTCCATTGAAGCTGCTCTTGATTTACACAGGGAAAAGCAAGAGAGGCTTTCTGTGCTCAGACACAAAATCGTGCCCATGGTCAACATTCCCCACGTGAGCTGCACGCTCAGACCCCAGAGGTGTGCCCACAGGTCTCCCACCACAGTAACCATATGCTTCCAAGCAGCACACTTATTCCCTTGAAACATTGTCCTTCATGTGTGCAGTGAAAGCAAGGATCCAGTCCTGTTGCAAAGTGAAGTGGCAACCCAATATTGCAGCGTCATGACTAGGTGGTTGTGCTCAAATGCTCTGATCCAGACAGCCACAAGCCATTGCTCCAGAAGCTGCTGGAAACTTGGCTGGGCTGATTTTATCCAAAGGCAATTCTCCTCTTTCTAAAAGACAGTGCAGAAGGCCCCATAGTTCAGGAGAGCCAGCTGAGCTGGCTTTGCCTGGCTGCTTAAGCGCTGAAGGGAATCTGGAATATTATGCAGCTTGCAGAGAAGCAGAAAGAGGATGCTGGGAAAGATAAGGACAAAAATGGAGAGAAGCAACCCTGAAAACAGGCAAGACAAGACCCAGCAGTGGATTCAGGTGCAAGTGGGAGAGTTTAGAGAAGAAACCTGAAAGCTCTTCCACCCAGCCCTTGCCCTGCCTCCTCTGTGTCCCAGTGGGAAGTTTTTTCAGAAGACATCGTGCAATATTGGATCCACATCCTCCTGTCTTTGCATCAGAACTGGGGTCTCATCAGACCATTACCCACAAACCTTCAATGTAAGGATCTGGTTAGAGCGCAGGGCTGCAAGGGTGGTACTTAGGTATTCCTGGGGAGCAGTGAAGACACATGAGACAAACGGGGTCAGTTAGACACACAGCATTTCTGAGAGCAGATGGAGCATGGCTGGTCCCCCCTTCCCCCAAGCAGCACTTCAAGCAGCTCAAATGGCCATCTCACCCCTAATGTGTAGCCCTGATGCTTGGGCTCATCCCTCACAGCAGTGCAGGACATACAGACTCATACAGAAAAAAACCAAGCTTAACTACAAGAGCCAAGGCATATATCCTAACCTTGTATTTCCTTCCTAAGAAAACAAAGAAGAAACAAAACTGAAACAACATCCCTACTTTTTCAGGATGCTGGTTTTCATTTCCTCACCCAGAACATCTGACAAAGAACCTCGTCAAACAAAAAGGCAAGAATAAATTGCAATTCAGTCAGCTGTGTAGCAGTTTTACAACAAAGCCCATCCTAATTTTCATTCAGGGATGAAGAAAGAGAATTGCACCTCTGCTGGCTGGTCTGTGCCTCTGGCGCTCTGAGCTTTTGGCCAGAGCGTTCAGGACAGCCCGTGCTGGAGTTGATCTGAGGACACTCACCCCTCCCACGAGTGTTTCTGCCTTGGAATGGCTCATGGGCTTTTGAAAATGTTGAGCTTGCTGCCTCATGAGAGCAAAACTACCTCCATGAGAGCCAAGAAAACACCACTAGGATGTGAAGCTTTGCACCCACCCTTTTCCCACTGTTACAACCCAGCTTCGTGTCACCCTACAACCCCAGCCCACCAAACCAGTGTACCTTTGCCCCTCAAGCCCTGGCTACTTCCAGGGACGCACAGACTGCATCTCCCTTCCCAGTATTGCTTTGGGTCCTGCCACTGCTTTTCACCTTGAGCACTGGGGCCAGTGGGAGCCAAGAGCTGTAACAGGACCCAGGATGCTGCTCAGTGAACACTGCCGTTAGCTTCTCTCTAACATAACAATCTAGTGAGCCTGCTCACTCAATAAACACAGCTGACCGGCTGTTATTGCACGGGGACTGGCACATACCCATGGCTCCCTTCTCCCTCGCTGCCAGCCGAGCTCTCTCTCCACTGGCTCTGCTGCTCTGAGCATCCCAGCCCTGCTCCCTCGGGGCCAGGGACCAGAGCCCAGCTAATTATCCAGAGGCCCGTCAAAAATAAACAGAAAGCTCTTAAGCCTGTCTCCCTGTACACCCAGATTACAAATTCCAGCCACTTCATATGATGTTGTTCCAATGCATTTCCAGTGGATTTTCAGCACTCCGGTTGTTTTTAGATCTGGTTAAATCCCCTCAAAACCCCATGATGTACTCTCTCCACTCTTGGCTGTGGCACATGCCAGCCAGGCCAGGACAAAGAAGCAAGTGGGGCAACATCCTGGCTTTCATTGAACAGTTGCTGGCATCAACCCTCCCTCTCAGCCTCTTCCTTGCAGGCAGAAAGCCCACCAAGCTTGGGGACAGGCACAGGGATCAGCTCACCAGGGACCAGCCAAAGCATTGTGGCCGGGGCGCTCAGGGTTACTCTCAGGCAGAGAGCACAGCCCTTCCCTAGTCTCTACGTAAGGATGAGACCAGCATGAGGGAGAACTAAAAAGGGAGGAATGATGATAAGAGTTTCCCCCAGGTCTGCAAACCCCACAGCACTCCTGGCCACACAACCGCTGTGGAGGCTGTGGAAGCAGCACAAGATGTGAGTGGGTGACCTCTCCTGCTCCAGAAATCCCAGGTTTCGTTGGGTTTTGAGGTGAGGACGCAGACCTTCCCCTCTCCAGCACAAATCTCCAGGAAGCAGCAATGACAGCAGATATCTAGGGGTCAGCCCCGGTGGGCAGGAACAGACCGGAGAACCAACATCCCTCCTGGAAAACCTTATCTGCTCCTTTTCTGCGAAACGCATCAATCAGCCGGGCGCTGCCCCGGGGCCCAGATGACGCATCTTGTTAATGAAACCATCTCTACTTCCAACAAAAAGCCATTCAAACGAAGGGGGATTAACATGCAGGAAGGCACGGGACAGAGGATAACAACGCTAATGACTTACCCTGTGCGGGTACTCTGCACACTGACCCTGTGAAAGAAGGGGATTAAAAGGGAAGAGTTTAAACCACGAACAGAGGGGACTGAAATAGGCACACGGGGTCAGATCCCGAAGGTGTAAATCATTGTGACTGTATCAAATTCAGTGCAGTTATACAAATTTACACCCGATAAGCAGCCTGCCTCCTGTCCCGTATCCCCTGAGCTCTCTGCTCTTGCTGTACTCCTCAGACACTCAAAGTCAGACCGAGCAGCACCAAGTCCACTGAGTCCCCTCTTCTATTTACATTTAATTTTAAACACATCTCCCACTGAAATTACCTTTTCTCCTTTTTGTCCTGGGGGTCCCTATAAAAGAAAAGTGACAAATAGGCCTCAGTAAATTAAGGAGTTCAGTGAATGGAAGGGGAAAGGGACTACAGGAGGAGATGTGATACTTACAGGTTGTCCCCTGGGACCTGCAGCACCCTTTAAAGAAACACATATTTGAATACGAGATAGTTTTCCATTTACAGTGACAAGAAGACAACAATTCACAGTGTATGGAATAGGTGAAAAACTCAGCTTTTAAAAACAATTAGGGAGAAAATTCCCAAGAGAGATCTGGGTTCCCTTTCTTACTGTGAAGGAGTGAAAATGCACACATGTTCTGGCTGCACTGCAGGGGGGGAATTACTAAAAGGAGAGGGGGGAAATCATCAGGAAAACACACCCTTATTGTTCCCAGGACCTCAGCTGACAGCACAGCTCCTCAGCCGACGCACTGGGATGGAACCAGAAGCAGCCAGGACTGAACCCTGAGCTAGGATTGCACAACGGGAGTGGGGAGTGGGGATGTTCAACATGTGCTTGCCAGAGGGTTGTACTGTCACTCAGGCTCAAAAAAACAGAATTAGCAGAGGAAAACATTCAGCACTTCAGTGAGCGAAGGTGACTACAGAGCTGCTAGCTTGGCATACTCATGTTTGGGATTTCATCATCAGAGATGTCAAGAGGAACAAGACCACATTTGGGCTTCCATCAAGTGCAGCCTGAGTTTATCATTTTCAACCAAAAGCATTTTAGTATGGTGCACATATGAAACAGAGCTTCAAGAGGGGGGAAAAAACCCCACATTTAATACAAAAAATATGCTTTTTTTGGTTGTTGTTAGATAAGTTTAAAGTTGCCAGATGGGTTTTCAGAAATCTTTCCATCAACTTTTACTTTTGCTATGAAGCCAACCACAAAAAATGTCAGCTCCCAGAAAATATTTAAAGAACATAATTGCTAACTGCGAGGAAAACACATCCCCTGCATAACTAGAGAGTTGCTGTTGTGACATGATGAATCTGATGACCATAATGTAAAAATTAGAGCCGTGCATCCCAGGACTGCTATTATGAAGTTTCAGAATTAGGGACGCAGCTCATGCATCAGTTGAACTAAGATTGCTACCCTGCCTAGAAGCTTGTTTTCAGCTGAGAGGCAACATCATTTCAAACCTATCCATCACCTGCAGACAAACATGTATATTTTTACCATCTCTCCCTTCTGTCCAGGTTGACCCTGCAAAAAAAAGAAAACATTCATCAGCTTTGGCCACTGCAGTTGCTAGAAGATGTTGACTTACTCCACTTCCCCCTTACCTTGGGAGGTGCTCACAGTTATTATACCTCCAAAGGGGAATGGAACACTGAGTGTGTGGAGCTTTGCTCACACACCTAGCAGGAGCTACGGGTTTCATGTCTGCTGGTTCATGGGCAAGTATTTGTGCCTGGGTCTCCAAAGCATGGGAAGAACTTACGTGTCTCTACTACAAAGCTGACTAGGAGGAGGTTCTAAGGACAGCATGGAAGTCTTTAGGATCCTTCCTTCTTCTACTGCAGCTCTTTTTGGCACAACAGTGAAGAGAAAGAAGCTGCAGGGTCAACTTCAAAGGAAGCTGTTGGCTAAGGCAGAGGGCTGGTGCCTCAGGGACCTGCTCTGCCTGTCTTTTTCAGGGTGGGAGTGCCTGCTAAGGCTGCTGCACTTGAGAAGTGCTATTTTATAGATTTGCCTAGAAAGGAAAAGGCCACGCTCTGCCTTCCCTAATCTCCCGACTCCTGCATCTCCCCCAAGGCATCTGCGGTATCCTCCTGCCTGCCAACCTCCTAATTTTCTTTTAATCCATGCATGTGCATGATTTTGCAAAATAATCCCCTTAAAAACACACTGTGTGACACAGAGGCTGGCAGGACAGTGGGACTTAGCAGGAGGCAGGGCAGAAAGCCTGGACAGAAGTTGTTTGCTTACCGGTTTGCCATCCAAGCCGATAGGGCCCTGAAATAAAAAAGGAAAAATGATGAGAAATGCTTTCCCTGGGGGGTCTGTCCATCTGCCCCAGGAAGCAACATGTGCCATAAGACTGCATGGACTGGGGTGAGGGGAGGTGACTCTGTGCCTTCCTGCTGAACCCTGGCAGGTCCCTGAGTACCTGCCCAGATTCCCAATTGCTTCTGCAGAGACCTGCTCACTGTCAGCTTGTTCCAGCAGCAACGCTGGACAGAAGAAGGGAAGAGAGAGGATGGATTCATAGGCAATTTGCAAAAAGTCCTCAGAATTTAAAACTCCAAAGTGTCCAGTAAACTGGCTGAAAATCAGCAGTTTTCACAGGACTTTGATTTAAAAAGGCATACACCTCCAGGGGAAGAGGCATTTTTGCAAATGATAGAATAATAAAAGTGTCCCAGAGAAGAGGTGACATACAGCTCAGCACATGCTGAAGGTCCTGTTTGATGAGAAACAGGCTCTACAGAGCGCTGTCCCACCCGGCACTTTCTCATGAGCTAGGCTGATTTGTTTTCTGCTCCTTCAAAAGCCAAAGACCACAACGGCCTGGAGAGATCTGCTTCTCCTCAGCCCTGGGGCAGCTCACAGCCCCCCTTTTTGCGAGGGGTAGAGCTGTGGAGCTGGGTCAGACAGCTCAGAGGCTGCCAATTCCTCCCCTTTTCCAAGCGTGAGAGTCTCCCCCGCAGACCTGCTCTGGCACATCCAGTGTCCTGGAGCAGCAGCTGAGCTGCCCAGTGGGAGCAGGGATGTGGGGGGTGTTTGTGTTTTCCTTAGGCTTCCTAGTTGTTCAGGATAAATGTGTATGGATAAATAGCATCTGTTTGGGTTCTCCAACAGCCTCAGTGCTTCAGAGAGTGCTGCCAACAACTGTAGGATTGAAATGAAATTTGCTTTGTCCTCTCCTGGGCTTGTTCTCTGTTCTCTTGCCCATCTGCAACAGTGTTGGAGAAGAATTCCCCCTCATGTTTTATGTCCTTTCCAGTTGGCATGACCAGGGTGTTCAGCCCAGCACGGTTCCCAGCTGACCATCACCATGCTGAGCCTCCTCTGGATCCCAGGCGCTTCCTGCTACAGGAATATCACCTAAAAGCTCAATTAAGGTTGGAATTTCATCTACCTAGGGGTTATTTTCTTTGTTTGAGGGTATTTAGGATGGTTTTCTTTTACCAAACAGATCTGACTTCACCTATGTTATTTTAACACTTGGGGTTTTTTAAAATTAATTTCCTTTCAGTCTTGTGTGGTTTGGGATTTTTTTCCCCTAAGTATCATGTAAAAGAAAAAAAAATAAGAAAAACAAAAGAAGAAAAAATTACTCTTTCCAGTGATATCAAATCAGGTCACAGGCTTCAGGAAGAAATGATGAGATACAATGAGTACTAATGAGGCTTCCTAATAACATCATACACCCATACCTCATAAATTAAGTTCCACTTACCGGGAATCCAGGAAAACCTCTTGTTCCAGGCTGTCCCTGGGAAGGATAAAGGGAGACATCAGTTTGGAGGAACTGAAATGGATTTTGTTAGACCCTAAGTCCTCTCTACAGAGCCTTTCCTCCAGCCTCTGAGCAGTTATCCTATGACACTCTGAAGAGATACCCAATTCTCCTCCAAGGGGAAAGTGTCTTGGGAAGGAGTGGAAAGCTCTCATCCCCACTCCAGTTTGTACAGGGCCAAGAAAATGCTGGAGCGGCTCCAGTTTGGACTGCAAACAGTTTCCTTGAAGTTTTTACATTAATTAAATGGGTGTCCCTAGCCCATATGCTAGGCTTTTGGAGTATATTCCAGAGGCTGAGCTCATTTTATGGCAATTCTTGCTGCCATAAACTGGAGGCGTTTAATGCAGGGTGCTGCTCTGAGCAAGACAAGCCTCGCAGATCACTGGTGTCTAAATACAGCCATGCCCCTTCTCCTCCCTCCCTATTCTCAACTCCCAGTGCATTCATTTTCCTCACAATTCTGGAGAAAATATGATTTTTTTCTTTTCTGTGTTTTTTGTTTGTTTGTTTTTATCCTCTGGGAGCTAAGGAAAAAAGGAGAGTTAAGCAGTGTGATGAGAGGAACATGAGCACCAAGTCTTTTCCCCACCTCTTTCTGGCTAGCCAGAATTGGGTACCAGTTTGGGATAAGGTACAGCAAACACTGGCTTGGGATGTGTTTGGCAGCTTCTTCATCACCCACTTAAAAACACTGGAAAAAAAAAGAAAATCTCCTGGCTGTTAATTTTTCGTTATTCTTCAGGTTTTGGGACCTGTAACATCCCAGGTCACAGTTACCCCAGATTTGTGGGTATCCAGGAAAGATACCACTTTACTTAAGGATTTCTTAATGTCAAAAAAAAAAGAATAAAAATTAGTGAGCCAAGTCAGGAAGCACATGGTCCGACTTCAGCAGATTTTGAAGCATATTCATGTGTAGATGGAAGCAGCAGGATGAGGTAAATCCTGCACCACACTCATCAAGTGACCATTGTGGTATCTTCCCTACCCTGAAAGCTGTGCTATGATGCCAAAAAGCCCAGGTTCCTTAAGTGTTCTCCCATTTGAGGGAAGAAAATGCTTTCTTCAGCAGTTTGAGATACCATGACTGTACTGTGAATCCCACGAAGGGTTCCTAGGAAAGAGCTGGGTATAAACAAGGGTGCATCTCTGCTTTACCAGAGTGATCCCATGTGCTGCTGAAGAAAGGGAAGGGGAAGGACCTGCTGGGTTCTGAGACTGTAGTTTGCCACAGTGAGACAATGAGAATCCTTTGGGAGAGACCTCAGAGCTACATTGGCATGGAAAACCTTCACCTTCAGGTTACATTTCTTCCAGCCTCCCTTATCTGCAGAGAGACTCAGTGAAGGTTTAACCCTACAGAGGATGGGGACAAAGAGTGTCTTTGCAGGGTTTGAGGAATGCCCCTGCCACAGAATGCCTCATGTTGCACTGACAGTTCTGGTTTTGTACACAATGCTAGCAGGATCTAATCACATTTGCACTGTTTTTTCAGTTCTGCAAAGTTGAACTTGGTCAGCTTTGCTTTGCAAGATACATAGAAAACCACCTGGTCCTGTTGGCCAGTGACCAGGAGGGAAGATAGGCTATAAATTAGAAGACCTGTCCACCGCTGGCTTCTGAAAAGGCAAGAAGAGCCTAGCCACAATTCATTAATTTTGGTTCCCTGTTGGACACCTCCCCGGACAAGAAGTGCTAAAAAAAGAATTAGGGAGAAGACCTGGAAATGGTGCAATTTGGCTTCCTCTGTAGACTACAGACTGTTGCCTCTTTCTCCTTGGAGGACAGCAGAGTGATTTGCACGATATCACGCCAAGACAACAGTTCAGCAGCAGGCGATTCCAAGAGACTGTTTTTGTTGGGTGGCTGCTTTTCCTTGTCTTCCTTTTAAAATGTTGATCGTATGAAGTATGTAATCCTGGGAGCTGCCAAATCATGGAGACCGTCTGTTTCTGCCACTATCGGCGCACTGTCCCTCTCTGGCCAGAAGTTAAGCAGCTCTGAGCTCGAGTGAAAACTCCAACCTCCAAACAAAAATCTGGAAACTATTTGTCATCCCACGTCTTTCCGAGTGGCCCCTTGGCCAGGGTTTCCCTGTTTGTCTTCAGTGCTCAGCCATCCTTTTGACCTATCACCAGCTCCCCAGGAAACTGGATCATCTTCACAGTAGGTTTCGTGACGGGAAAAGTCTGGAATTATGCCGGTCCTGGCATCTCAGGGCTTTGACTGGTGTAGGTGAAATCCCATTTTAAATATGGTTTGCCATATAAGTTTTCTGTTGCTTTGAAGATGAAACATGTTCTGCACTTTCCCAAACAGCAGTAAAGGCAGCAGCACAAAAGACATTAAAAATTGTCCTGCAGATCAGGCATGTGTACTTCAGGAAAACAGTGGTGCCTGTGTCTCTCTGCTGGACCTACATAAACAGGCTTTTCTCTCTGATTACTGTAATTACACTGTCCAGAAGGCTGAGAGCCACAGCTTGGGAGAAACAGCAAAATCCACAGGGCACTTACCCTCCAAAATCTGCTGTTTGTGGAGCAGGGTGGTCTTGCTCAGAGCTTGGCATTGAAAGACCTGCCAGCTGTTCCTCCTCGCCTGGACACATGGCCAGGGACCATCTGCTGGGCAAAAAACACTTAAGCAGACTTGTTTGGGTCCTGGCTTTTGGTTCTGTCACTTCTCAAACTCCAGCATCCCAAGCAGGTGGGTCTGGGAACCAGCAAAGCTGCTTGTTATTAGAAACACTTGCCATGGGGCTTTTGGGAAGTTAATTGGAAAGCCAGATGTAGCCAAGTGTTCACTCTGCCTCGGTCTCTCTCCCTTGACCTCTGCTAGGAAACAAAGGTTCCGGCGGCCCATCCTCTCTGCAGGTCAAGGACTGTGCTCTTCACAGGTTCATCAAAATCGGAAGTGCCTACTGGAAGGGAGAGAATTAAATCTCCAGGTCTTTTTTCATGGAAGTCTCCAGTGGAGGCTGTGCAGGGATGGGGTGGAGAGTGGCTGCACCCACATGAAAGCAGAGGCCTTATGGCTGAACCACAGTGCAAGAATCATCCAGTGTTTAGGGCATGTAAACACTCCAGCCCTTCATCTTGGTCTTTTTTTAGGACCTTATCCTTGCACAAAGTTTTGTCTGGAGGAATCATTGCACCTTGCAGGGACAATTCTGCTGGAACAGGATTCATAATCCTGCCTGAACTTTCCTCATCTCCCCAGACAGCTGAGGGACTGTCCAGATAGTGGTAAACACGCTGCCAAAGAGTTTCCAAGATTTTGGTTACTTGAAAAAGACCTCTGAACTATCCATCTTTGGGAGTACACCAGTCACCAGCTTAGCTCTGATCCTGCTCCTTCATCAAAACCAGGGCTGAGATCAGCCAGGCAAAAGATGTATTTTCTCTGAAAAATACAGCCCTGTTGTAAGAAGGAAATATTCTTCTTCCCTTTAAATGCAGGAATATGGTTTCCTAGCAAGGGAAGGCTTCCTTGTTTGTTCTGTAGTATGAGCTATAATTTCATTATATATAGTATGTAATAGCAGTATAAAACCAAGGCTGGATTAGTATGGGAACCACATTATACAGGGTTTTTGCTCTTTCCTGCTGATGCTGTGTCTTAATGTCCCTCCTCAGTCTTTCCCAGTAGCTTGGCCACATCCTGCATCAGACAAAAATAGAGAGAAAAGCCACTTACGGGTGGACCCCGGGGCCCGATGATAGACATGCCAGCTTCTCCTGGAGCACCCTGCAGAGAGACAGGGGAGAGGGAAAGTGGTGAGCAAAGGCAGAAAGATAAATACAACACAATTATACTCCTGTCAAGGCTGGGGTTAAATGAGGATGCCTCAGGTGCGAGACCTTCACGGTTTACAGGGCAGCTGCTGTTCTGGCCTCCCCCAGCTCTTGCCTCACACTTTGGGAGAAAAAAAATGTCATTTGGAGCTGCTCAAACGTGCCAGAAAATGGAAGCTGCACAGCAAGGAGAACTATAAACACATAAAACACTTTCTGGCAAAACAGTAGTTCTGCCCCATTGCAACTGTGAAAGATGGCCCGAAACCCTTGCTGTTTCCCTTTCTGTGAGTCTAGGAGGACTGTGTCCTGCAGAAGAAAGAAAAAGAGGAGGGATGTGCTGGGTTCCAGGGAAATGGGAGCTGTGGGCAGCTTATTTGGTTGCCACCAGAAATGCCTCACTTGTGTACTTCTCAAACTCAGCTGAGATGTGGATGAAAACAGACCAAGTGCTTGCTGGAAAAGAAAACAGCTGCCTCTC
The DNA here is from genome assembly GCA_013396695.1 of Sakesphorus luctuosus. Classification (NCBI taxonomy): domain Eukaryota; kingdom Metazoa; phylum Chordata; class Aves; order Passeriformes; family Thamnophilidae; genus Sakesphorus; species Sakesphorus luctuosus. The sequence continues at coordinate 731,415 of VWZD01009183.1, forward strand.
CAGCTCTTTGCCACCCACAGCATGCGATGGGCAGGACGTGTCCCTCTCTCTGGAAAACAGTGTATTTCTGAGAGGCAGCTCCAGAAGCGCCCAGGGCTGGGGAGATTTCTGATGGAGCATCCCATAAACCAAGGAGCCTGCAAGCAAGCAGAGCTCTCTGCAAAACAAAGCTGTGGCCTGCCAAGGACCTAGGGCTCTCACAGAGAGCTTTGGGGAAGCAGGGACAATGGATTTTTTCCATTGTTTGTATCTAACTGCTGTCCCTTCATGCTGAAAACTTCAGCCAGAGAGAAATGTAAGGACATGCAGAGAAAAAGGCAGGATGGCCTCAGGCAGGGAAATCCTGGTCTGTTGGATAATGTTGGTTAGCTCCAAGCAGTGAAAGCAAGGAAGGAGAATCTCCATCCTATCTTACCTTTCCTTGTTGTATTTTTCTACTATAAAGAGGAGCAAATGGGCCTGGTATTGTAGTGCATAGAGGATCCCCCTGTCAGGTGAATATTCATCCTTTTCCTAATTTCTACACATTGTTATTCAATTATTCACACACCCCAAACACCTCCATTTTCCTCTTCCAGGGGTGGGAGGTACTCACAGCTCTGGGGAAAATACACTAACATTGAATATTATCGGTGTGTTGGGGGGAAAAGCATTACAGAATCACAGACTGTTCTGAGTTGGAAGGGACCCACAAGGATCATCGAGTCCAACTCTTAAGTCAATGGCCCACACAGGGGATTGAACCCATGACCTTGGCATCATTACAACCAAGTTTTAACCAACTGAGCTAATGCCAAACACTTCAAAACAGGTGTCAGCAGTAGGGTGCTTTGCAAACCACCGCTTTGTGGGTACAAAACACCCTCATTGCATGGCAGGCAGTCTGTGAGATGGTGTCCCACTGTGCCAGAAATAGGAGCGTGCTATGCCGTTTTCTTCCCTGCTCCCACCTACACCAGGGATGAGGCTAACCTGGGAAGTGGAGGGGAGCTGCGGGTGGATTAGGTCAAACAGAGCTGCCAGTGGGGAAGAAAGGCAATGGTTAATACCCAGGAAGCCTCAAGGGAAGCCCTGCATGTGCCCGCTGGCCTTTGTGCTGTTAGTAAATTGTCATAAACAAGAAACGCAGCATCTTCAGAGGCTGAGTGGCCTGGAAGGAATTTGGGAAATATACTTGCACTGACACGGAAGGTGGGGCAGCCTGGGGGTGTGGAAGCCCAAAGCTGGCTGCAGTTGCCATGATCATGACCAGGGTGCTAGGGCTAGTCCTAGAGGAGGCTCTAAAGTTTTGAGGTGCTACAGATTACGAGGAGCTGACTCACCTTCTCTCCAGATTGCCCTTTTAGTCCCTGGGTCAGTGGCACCCATCGCAGCCACATGCAAGAGGGTGCAGGGAAGAGAGAGAGAGAGAGAGGGAGAGAGAGACAAACACAGGCGTCAGCGGCAAGGGCACACTCTCTGACCCCACAACCCTGGCTATGGGGCTGGGATGAGCAGGATGGCCTCAGCTCCTGCCCCAGCCCTCTTCCTCATCTTCACAATGGGATGCCTGAGCAAGAAGCAGCTCCAAAATACAGCACTGAGGCAGGCAGGGGATGTCTCCCCTTGCTCAGGGCAGAGTTATGTGGAAAGGGCAGCTGCTGGTGGCAGGCAGGGGTGCCTGTTAGCAAGCCCACAGTTAGCAAGCCCGGCCAGCACATGAGGTGACCCAACCAGGGGGATGCTGAAACAGAAGAGGGCTTGGATAGTACAGCACGGGGAATGGAAACACCCCTCCTGGCATGTATGTGGCTTGCAGGGCTGGTCACTCTGCTGCCACAAGGGCAGCCCCTCAGGCATGGGGCTCAGGGTGAGTGGTTTTGCCTCACACTGACACCTGCAAAGGATCATCCTGAAAGCCCCCTCCAAATCCTGCGGGTTGGAAGAAAATGGTGAGGATAAGGCACACAGAAGAGGTTTTGACTTACCGGCCGCCCAGGGATCCCCATTGCACCTTTGTCTCCCTGGCAATTAAAGCAAAATCAGAGGCAATTGGTAACTGATGAAAAGCGAAGTTATAAAACAGCACAAATGAACTATGCCACAGCTTTGTGCTGTGGTTCAAGTGTCCAGGGATTTTGAGGGAGAGAAAGGAAGCTGAGGAGAAGAAAGTGTGTTTGAGTGTGCCCAAACCTGTCTTTAAGAACATGGGTGAGCCACCAGTTCATTTGCACATATGACAAACCAATACATCTCACAACAGAAATCACATACAGCCATTTAGGCAGCAAAAGAGTCTCCAGCCAAAGTGTAATTCCAATTTCCAACACTCAATAAAATCCAGGTCCTGGGAACTGGCTTCCAGCAGTAGCCAACTGTCACGTTTTTCTCTTTCTTGACCGAAGTCAGCTGGGTGTTAGCTACTTATTTATAGAGTTATCACTTTAAAACACAGTTCTCTTAGGATTAAAAATACAGTCCTGTCCAGAAGCAAGAGAAAAATGTGAGAACACAAGCTGACACAGGAAAAAGCATGTCTGGGAGAAGACATATGAGCAGCTGTGTTCAGTGTCCTCTACCCCTTTGAGATACTTCCCAGTGCATTGTCAGGGTGTGAGCAATCCTAACAGTGGTTTGGGGAATGACTGGGGGTCAGGTGACACTGGACAGAGCCTTGTGAACACATGAACACAGGACTAGTGGCAATTTTCTTCAGCCCCTTACCTACAAGGCACTTCGCTGCCTCTTACAGTCAAATCTGGCTATACAATTAAGAGAAAAAAAAAATCACCCCTCTCTGCATTCCTGGTCACCAAAACTGAAGGCTGTGCAGATCTGGAAGACAGCAACTCATTGCTAAAGGATCTGGATGATTATGGCTTCAGCAGTCATGTAGCATTTGCTCTGTATTTTGCAAAAATGACATGATAATAATCTCTCAGTTCTGTTTCCAGCAAAGTTTGGGGTTTCCTTTATGTAAAACAGAGTGTTCCTGCCCGTGGCTGACTGTGTCTGTAGACATAAACCTGGTTTTCTGGTTTCTGCAGTTGGAGACACCAGCCCCATCGGTGCCACCTCTTCATGCCTTCCCCCGTGTTCAGCCCCAGCGCGTGTGAACATCGTCTGAAATCTCTGGAAGGGGAAGGCACTTTCCTCTATTTGTTTTTCTTGGTGTACACAAAGGCTCTTTTGGCCGTGCAACCCACACTCAGATATTACAGCCTGGGATCAAACCATTCCTTGGTGGAAGGTTAGCTCCCTCTGTGGAGCTGGGGGTGCTGTTCAGTATGGGGGGCATTCCTTTCCATGCAGCCCATGTTTTGATAAATTGAAGAGCAATATGAGCTTCATAAAAGCATCCCTTGCAGACGGACGAAACACTAAACAGCTGCTTGATTTTAAATTTTGTCCATGATATATTATGGGAAACTGCTTTCTTCCAGAGTTTTAGGAGGGTTCTCACTCCTGCTCATATTTGCCTATGTCTGTGTGCCGGCAGTGAGCAAAACTCCCGGTGTCAGCATCTTGTCCTGGGATCACTTTGTGGCTGCTGGAAAACATAACACTGAGCTTTCCTCTGCTTTTAGTCCCTTAAATGCTTCTTTCCTCCAGAGTGGAGCCCAGGCTGATCTCCCTCATGGTTTGAGGTAACAGCTTTGTTTCTCCTGGCTCTACAGTGGCTGGTGCCTGAGAAGGAAGAGCCCAAGGTCAGGTCTGAGCTGTGTTAGGTCTCCCGTGAGTACCTGGTGTCGGAGTGGTACATGACGGCACCGCGTCTGGTATGTGACTGCACAGCATTACAGCCCTCCGAGCAATAACAGCAAAGGGGGAGCTCCCAGTAGGACGGCAAATAAATGCCAGATGTTTATAAGGAAAGGTTGTCTGTGACAGGGAGCCAGGAAAGAGCACTCGTGGGTGGATGATACCATGCACGTTGGTTACGAAGTCATGCAAAGCTGCCTGAAGCTCCCACATCGGAGCTAGAGGAGCACGAAAGGCAACAAGTCCTGAGTCAGGGGACAGCCAACAGCAGTTTGCATTTCCTTCATTAGGGAACTGCCTGTTGCAGTTCATGCAGTCTCCAGGTGAGCAGCAGCCTGGGGAGCAGGGAGCAATCACCAGGAAAGCACACAGCTGTAATTCCAAAACCCACACTCCTTCCTCACTCATGACTAACTCAGGTGCAGATACTGTTATTATGGACTTTTGCATTTGTCCCAGAGTGACTTAGACCTTCTAAATCCTACTGCAACTAGCAAGTACCAGCAAGAATACTGCACATTGTGCCTCTTCAAACAGATCCTCAAGCTGACAAAGGCATCTTCCAAAGTAGTGTTTCTCACACACAGGAGGGCTCAAACCCTCAAATTTGGTCCTACAAAGCTCCTGTGGTCCCTCTTCTGTATCGGTATGCCTAGTTACAATACTCTGTTCCACATCACATTTGCTATGCCAGACTACCTTCTCCCAGCTTATGAATGCTGGAGGCCTCCTCATCAAAGTACTCCACAGAGAGAGAGGATCAAACAGAAAGAATGAAGCATTTACCTGGAGCCATGGCCTTTCTGTGAAGCCTTGGAACAAAATATACAGAAACAGCAAAAGCTACCTTCAAACTCTAAAGGGAGAGCTTGATAAAGAGATGAAATCACATGGAAGGGTTTAGGAAACAGAATGGTTAAAAATCTCTCCATAGCTCCTTGACCATCAGCTCTGATTACTTGGGTTTCCTAATCTCCTTCTTGTGAAGTTTTCTCTCCTTTCGGCATGGCTCTGCCCACAGCTCTCCGCACGGGCTCTGAAGGTATCTGCAACTCCATGGAGAACCAGCTAATTACAAAGCTTTGTCTTTCTTCCTTAGTTTCCATCTGCTAAATATTATTTTTTCATGTATGGAATTGCTGCAGTTGCCACAGAAATGTTGCATGATCAGAAACGGGAGAGAAAATGTCCGTGAGAGGATCTTCTGCTTCGGATGTGGTCCAGACGGCGAAAGAGTCTGGAAACCTTTCGACTACTGCACGATTTCATCATTTCCTTCCTTCCTTTGCCCCTTTCAATCCCAATCTCACCAAATATCTTACGTGACTGCGGGTTGTCCTTGCCTTCACCAAAGCCTTGAGTAACTTCAACAATAAGGATGTGAGCATCAGTTGGGCAAGAGCAGAGCATGGAGACTCCTTTTGCTACTATGGTGTTGCTCATCCACTTCCCTGGCTTTTCTCCTCCTTGTCCCAGACTGCAAGCAGGGCTCAGTGCATTTCTAGTGAGTGTTTCTGCCCACCTCCACATTCAAGCCAACACCAGCACCGGGAGCTAAGCCCTGTCACACTGCACGTTGTGTTTTGCAAGCTGGGAAACAAAAATGGGAGATGTGGGGTGGTCAGCACATTGGGGTTGCTCTCCAGAACAATGTGTGTGACAATCAGCCCAAGCAGGAGCCCAGGTTGTTTGCCTATAAAATCATCGCCATTTTCATCTCGAGAAATACGAGGGGGAAAATACTTCCTTTGGTGACACAGAGGACTCTGCTTGGCTCTTCAGAAGTGAACCTTTGCTTACAGTAACTGGGCCAGTCTCACCAGCTATCAAAAACACAGGAGGTCCTGAACAAGATGAGGGTGCTGCTAACCCAAGATAAATTCTACCTTGGCTAACAACTCTCAGTCTGCCTGACTTCCTCTTGTTATTTCCATTGGCTGTAGCTTTCCTCACAGCCTGTCCTGGAAGTCTGTGTGCAGAGGCAGGTTCAGGGGTCGCAACAAGCCAGGATACGGTAGCAAATAATGTCAGCACTTCTCTGGTGGTCTTGTGTGCTTGTGCCAGGCTTCAATCTCTCATTACAATATTAGGTTTCTAAGCCTTATTGCTGCACAGGAAGCCTGGAGTGTGCGTCTTCCTCACTCCACAAAGGCACTGACTGCTTTCTAAGGAAGTGTCTGTGTTGATCTAATTTCTCACAGCAATAACAGAAATACGAACACCACTACCAACTTTGTGCCCACCTCATCTCTTTAGTGCCAACATACGACTGCCCAGGTTGGAGTAGCAAGGATAGCCATGGATGGATTCCACTGGCAGACCCCTCCAAAGCAGTGCTTTCTTCCCAAAACCCCCCAGCTAACGCTAAAATACATCCACTTCAGTGCTTGTCCTGAAAGCCCCTGGGATAACCTATTGTTGAAGATTTGTGTGAATCAGGGCTTCCATCTGTGAAACACTCTCAGACCTTTTTGCCTAGAAGGTGCAACTTTTTGGGAGATTGTTGTCATTAAATAGGTCTGTACTTGTCTATGTGTGCAAGTTCACTCTATAGCATTTCAGCTTGATGACATAGGAAAGAAAATAGTTGTGCACAGCCACTACTTCTCCTCAGAACATCATCTGCAAACTGTTTAAGACATTTTTGCATGAACAGACAAAAGATGACTACCGTATGTTTAACTTCTCATGTTCCTCCACAGAAACCCACTATAGTTACTCTATTGTACACGAATATAAACCATTTCCCCTGGAAGGACCGTGCTAGAGACAATATAGTGTTTCTTTATAATCCTGAGAGATGTTGATACATGGCCTCAGTCCTTGCATTGCTTCTTCTGGTTCACTGTGGGTCTCTTAATAGCTGCAAGACAATTTCTGCAATAACCTAGCTATTTTCCTGAAGCCTAAATGGTCTGCGCTGAGGTTTTACATTAGCTAACATTTGAAAAGGAAGCTGTCAACACAATTTTTCCTAGGAAATTGATAGTTTTGCAGCTATACTTGAAGGCCCAGCAGCTCAGCCAGCACGGGTGAGTACAGGGAGCAAGTCCCTCCAGCACAGCTCCTGCCATGTGTTTGTGATCTATCTTTCTCTTTTTTGTCTTTTCCAGTGTGTGGCACCCAGTGCATGTGAACACTTGCAGACAGGCCCCTGGAATACCTAGGGCCAACTGGTACCACACAGACATCTGCACCATGTGATTTTGTCATGTCCCCTTCTTTGCCTCCCTCCATCTCCCCCTCAAAGGTTTAACTGCAGGCAAGAGCAATCCCACCCCAATACAAGTCCTGAGCACACACAGTACTTGCTGTTTGGGAGATCCCAGGGTGGCTGGACTGCAAAGGTGGATACCACACCAGACACCACAGACAGGAGACTGTGCTAGTTCATGCCCCACAAACTCTGTGGCAACAGCTTCTAAAACCATAGAGGTTTGGTACTTACAGGCGGACCTGAAAGAGAAAAAAAATAAACAATAATTAATTAAATTAATGCAATAAATGCTAACCAGAAGGACTAGATAAAAACATGGCACCAACTTTTGGGATTGTTCCTGAGGCTGCTCCCATTTGCTGATGCACTTTCAGCAACTCTCTGCTTGATAATTAAGGTATCTCCACAATTAGCAGCTGCTAATAATCCCTGAGTGCAGGGCAGCCTCTGACAGCCCTGTGTTGGGACGGCCATGCAAGTCAGGCTCTGGACAATGTTACACACAATTCTGGACCTTCACACATAGAGTGGGGCCTTGTTGCTTGTGTGACTCCTCCTCACATCCTGTCCCCCCAGGGGCTGAGAAAGTTGAATCTGGGGAGGTAAGAGGCCCCCTTGCTGCTAAAATTCCTATGCATTTCCCACCAGCACTGGTGATCTTGCAAAGGTGTGAAAAAGTAAACAGGGAAACTACAGCTATCAAACACATCAGGTACCTTTTCTCTTTAATACAAGCAAATTTTCCCCTTTGCTTCCGCCTCTGTTCCAATAGAAGCCAATCTGCCCTCTTGGAAGAAATTCCCTCAAATCCTTTGGGTTTCTTTTATTTTGGAAAGCCTTTTGGAACCTGCCAGCATGGAGTACTGCAACTCTCTCATACAGAACAGTTGTACAATATATATCAGGGCTTAAACAACACATTTCTTTCATCAGTTCCCAGAAAATTCCTCAAAAACCTGACAGATATTGTGTGTGTGGAAAGAAACCCCTGGACTCACTATTTTGTGGTTTCCTCTCTGTGGGAGAAGCAAGACACACCATACAACTGTCAGGGGCTTCTACATTTTCCATACTTTATAGATACTCTTGTTTTCTTTTTTTTTTAAATTTTTTTTCCTCTACACAGAGTGCCAAGAAGTAAGCCTAAGCAGTATAACAGGCGAGCTGACAGATAACAGGCAGCAGCCTCCTCCTTGCACGGGAGGCGGATGTCACGGTGAGCACCTGCGGAATACGTCGTCATCCTGAAAATGCCCCTGGCTGAAAGTCCATAAAAGAAACCGGAGACTTCGGATGAACACACGTTTTCCACATTGCAAATCTCTCACTTAGCATGACTCTTTCATACCAGGGGCTTCAGCAAATGGTTTGGCTATCAAGCTTCAGTGACCTGAAATTGCCCTGTCAAATGCCACTGTCAGACACAGCTTTCATCGTGGTTGATCAGAAGAGGTTACCTGTAAGGGGTACCTTTTGGTAAAAATATAAAAAATAATAAAGCATAGCACCTTCATGATGACTGACAGACAGAACTAATGCCAATGTTCACAGCCAGAAGGCTCAACAACTCAAAACAACTCCAATCAAATTTAGGACAGGATCTTGGTGTGACTCAGGTTTGGATGGTGTGGCAATCGTCCACCAGTGTTGATGCTGAGGTCAGTGTCCTGCTTCATACACCAAGTCTAAACACCAAAAGGGTTTCTGATCAGAGAGTTCATTTTGGAGGGCAAGGTCAGACTCAGATCCAGGAATCCTAATTTATGCCAGACAGAGAAAAAAGGGAAAAAAAGACCCCAAAATCCCCAAAAAACAAACAAACAAAAACACCAAAAAAAAGAGAAAGTTTTCTGAGTCTGGCTTGGATGAAAATGAAGTTCTGTGAGAGAACTGTTTTGGACAGATTTTGTTTCAGAGTGAGCACCCTGTCACAAGGTCAATGCTCATGGTTTGCCAATACACGGACTTTATTTCCATTAGCAACATTGCAGACCCTTAATAATCCGCCTACCTGGCTTGGGGCACTCATGGATTCCATGAGCCAAGCCACTGAGCTAATACTAAAAGAAAAACTTAGAGACAAGCAAACCCTGAGCCATCCCTGCCCTTACAGCCCAAGCACACCCTGCCAGCAGCCCAGCCTGCAATGGTATTGCTATACCACTGAGAGAAAACATAAGCCCTTGTTTGCTGCAGAAGCACCATCCACAGAGCAGAGTAAATCAGCACTCTGGCAGATCTGGGCCCACCAGGCCACGCACCCCAAGCAGATCAAAGGCAGGATGCATAGTGGAGGCCCATCTCTGTTATGTGCCCTCTATAAAATTAATGGTTACGTGAAGGGGGACTGCACTGCCTTGTGTAAACACACATCAGGGAGCCACAGGGACACAGCCTCGGCTGCAGTAACTCCATCCAGGGACGGGGCTTCAAATGCTGGGATCATCCATGTGACCCAGGAGAAAGCAAAACCCTCAAACAGAGTAATTTCCAAAAGCAACATCGTCTTGCATGGGCTGGAGGAGGAGGGAAGATGTCTCTAAGACAGTGGAGAGTGAGGAGGTGCTGCTGGATAAGCTGTTGCAAAGCACTGGGGATTTTGCAAAGCAAAATAAAGCTTCAGCAAAATGCACTGGTCATATTCTGTCATGGTGATACACAAGAAGGTGGAGCAGAGGTTTAAAAGCATCTCCATAATACAACAAACAGCAACTCAAGGCACATTAGAGGAAAGAGCAGGCAAAGGAGGACAGGAATACATGCACCTCCACCCCCAACTGCTCCAACCACTGGTGGCCAGGCAAAGCCATCCTCTCCCAGACAGTGCACTGGACGTGTCCCTGACCTGGTCAGGGATACTGACAACCCTGTAAGCCAAGGGAGCAAACACACAGTCGACCAGGTTGCATGGGACCCTTCGCAGAAGCCACCTGAACTGCAACAGAGTCACTGCACACTGTCCCCTGTGTCACCAGTCTCCTGCACTCCCACCATGACTGGGGCAGCTGTGTTGCAACAGGCTTGCTTGCCCCCAAATGGGCCAGCTCTCAATGGTGGTGAATGCCAAAGAGCTCCATAAACAACCAGGAGCCAACAATCTCAACAGCTACAAATACAAATCACACCTCTAGGGGTTCCTCCTCCCTCTACAGAAGGCTCTTTTAGGGTGAGACAGAAGTGGTGCTGCATAGGCGGTGAGCTAGATCCCCTTTCCATACAAACAGTCAACAGAGAAGGGACAACAAGTCAACAGAGCAGAGATCAAAGCTACTGTGAACATTTCTAAACCCATTCCATAGCTAAGCCCAGCCAGCAGACAGACCCAGAGCTTCCAGATCACCAAATCCCTCAGCCTTGCACGGAGAGAGAACCCACATTTGTAATTAGCACCCCCAGGTGCCACGTGTTTTGAACCTGATCTTGCTTGGCCCGGAGCGATGCTGGTGCTGGCACGAGGGCTGAGCACAGCCATCCACCCACGACAGGCAGCTCAGGAAGCCTCTCTCCGTGCTGGAGGGCTGCAAGCACCAGGGTTGCTGTTTATCCAGCTGCGGGGCTCGGAGACCAGCGGGGGACAGAGGAGGGGACAGAGCAAACGTGTCGGGAGTGGGCGAGTGGGAGGAAGCAGCAGCCTCCTGCAAAGACAAGACCCCCAGAGCACCTTTGAAACTGAACATTGGGAAAACAAAGAATTCTTGTAGAGGTACCCGGGGTCCTTCCAAACATATGGCCTCTGGAAATTAGCACCATCTGCACTGTCCCTTCTCAGCTGCTCCAGTTTTTACGCAGACAAACCTTCCTTAAAGAAGCTCTGCCTTTACTGTAGCCCAAAGGCACAAACAGGCAGCCATGGTCTGCAGATAAGCTAAATTCACCTTACTGCATACACAGAAGGGGCACACCTGAGATGAACAGTACGGCCATGCCACAGAGCCCTCTGCTCACCTGATCTTCCTAACAGCCCATTCTACCAGTGGCTGACTAAAACAGAACTGCAGTGAACCCTCTGCTCTCACCCACACAGAGGGATAAAAAGCCACCCTCCATACTGTAGACTCTTTGGCCTCATAAGAGGGGATGCTTAGTTTTATAAGTGGGTCATATTTATCCTAATCTGGAAAGCCCCACGTTCCAGAATAGCAGATGTTAAAAGCTGGATGTATTGGAGCAGGTCAGTTTGGTGAGACACCTTCTGCTGATGGCAGAGATATCCTCCAGCCTGAGAGACAGTAATGCTCTCTGGACTGAAAGGATCACTGAAATAATCTCATCCATTTAAGGGCATTTCCTGATGTCTGGAAAAGTGTCCATTCTCAAAAGGCTCTCAAATGCTGTAGCTTATTTTTTTTTCTCTAATTTCTTGGATTCAGGCAGTACAATGCCTGCAATGTGGGTGTCTTCCAGCCTGCTCCAAGAGCTCACACACAAGGGATTTTTTTTCCCCTCTATAGCATACATAAGATGAGGAGGACAGAGAGGGAACATGAAGACATTATTGTTGCTTACTTGGGTCATCTGCACTACGCACTCCGACAGCAGAGAAGATGTAAACATGTAATCCACCCCTGTGAGGAAATCCAGCCATTTCACAGACCCAGAAGGCAGCCGTAGCGAGTTAGAGGGATACAGTTACTTCCTGACATTCAGGACTATGTTAATTGATAATAAGATAGCTATGGCCAGGCAATTAGTTATGAAATGCTGATTAAAATGTCAGCAGCCTGAGCATGACCTTACCCAGGGTGGCCTGGATCCCCTCATGGGCATCCAGCACAGAGTGACCCCATTTTGGAGCAGGCAGACCCCAACTGGGTGCATGGAGCCCAAATGATGGCTTAGGCCTGTTTTAAAGACTGGCCATGCTGCAGTTTTAACACATCACATCCAGGGTATTCATAGTCACCTAGAACCATTTTCCCTATCTCCATCAGGGGACAAAGGATACAAGGGGAGGCAGAGGGAGCATTAACTCTCAGAGCTTCAAATGAGAAGGCAAAAATGCCAGTTGCCCAGCCATAATTCAGTATTATCTGCTGTAGGTGAAATTAAAGACAAGAAAAATCTTGAAAATAATAAGAAAAAATTTAAGCAACAGTGACAACACAAAGCACAACCTCCAGAAATTTTGCTTCAGGTGTCGTTAGCAGTAGCAGCCAATCTGAGTGTGTACAAATCACTCCAGAAAGCACAAAACCCTTGCAAAGGCCAGGCCAGGCCCCCTAGTCCCCAAAACATTCCCCTCTCTGCTACACCCTTGCAGAGTGGCAAGAAGTTCTTCAAAAGATCACAGAAACGTTGGACAGCAAAAGGGCTGTCAGGGTTTCACTGCCAAAAAATCTGACCGACGCTAAGCTGAGGCACCGGGTTATGCCAGTCATCCCAGCTTGCCTCCGAAATCAAACCCATGACATCACCCAGACTCGGCAGTTAATATCAGCAGCTGTTGAGGATAAAAGTCACTGATCAGGCACTCTGAGCATCCTAGTACACCAGCACCACCAGCCCAAGCCAAGGAGAAGGCCACATGCACAGAAGCAAGAGTTGTCAAAAGGATACCATGATCAAAGTGAACATCAAGGTGGAGCCTCATAGAAAAAATAATGTGATTAACCAGCAATCTCTAAAATAGTCTGATAGTGGAGTTTGATTTGGATTCCAAGTGCATCTCCAAGCATCTCTGCTTGTTTCAATAAGGACAATGGTAGCCAGTTGGCCTCTGGAGCCAGAAGAATCTGATGAGGATAACTGGGGCCAGTGGCATAACCACAACCAGCCCATTAGGCAGATTAAAGTGCTTAAAGACAAGGGTTCAACAATAGGCAAGCAGAAATAGTGTGACAAACATTTGGGAGAGCCCCTTGTGGAAACAAAGGGCAGGAAAGAGCAAAGAGCAGATGGCCCACACAGTGCTGGCTGCACCAGAATGAACACAGCATAGAATCATAGAATCGACTGAAATGGAAAAGACCTCTGAGATCATCAAGTCCAACCCTTGGTCCAACTCCAGTCCCTTTACCACATCATGGCACTCAGTGCCACGGCCAATCTCAGTTGAAAAACCTCCAGAGATCGGGAATCCACTCCCTCTCTGGGCAGCCCATTCCAATCCCTGAGCACTCTCTCTGCAAAGAAGTTCTCATCTCCAACTTCAATTTCCCCTGGCAGAGCTTGAGCCTGTGCCCCCTTGTCCTATTGCTGAGTGCCTGGGAGAAGAGACCAACTCCCACCTGGCCAGAACTTCCCTTCAGGTAGTCCCAGACAGTGCTGAGGTCACCTCTGAGCCTCCTCTTCTCCAGCACAAACACCCCCAGCTCCCTCAGCCTCTCCCCACAGCACTTGTGCTCCACTCCCTTCTCCAGCCTCGTTGCTCTTCTCTGGCCCCGCTCCAGCCCCTCAATCTCTTTCCTGACCTGAGGGGCCCAGAACTGAACACAACACTCAAGGTGTGGCCTCACCAATGCAGAGTCCAGGGGAAGGATCACTTCCCTGGTCCTGCTGGCCACGCTATTTTTGATCCAGGCCAGGATCCCATTGGCCTTCTTGGCCACCTGGGCACACTGTTGGCTCATGCTGAGCTTCCTGCATTTCTGGCACTGCCAGGGGAGAGATGGTGGGATGGCCAGCACTGGGCACAATGCTTATTCTGGGCAGGCATCCGTGGGTCAGCCAGCTCTTCCCAAGCAGCAAGCCATCACGTTTGTCCCTGCCATGCTGAAGCACTTAGCACCACAGAAAGGAGAGAAAACAGGGCTGGGAAGGACCCCCAGGGTCAGCTCACCCGGTGTGTTTTCATGTTTGGAGGCCCCCCCAAGGTTTTCCAGTAGCGGTGTGGACCCCTGGACAGTAAATTGAAACCTTATGGTGGCAGGCTCACTCTGCTCCACCACCTTCTGCCAAAGAGCCAGCTTGCCCCCGGGCTACAGCAAACCACCAGCCCAAAAGTGCTGCTCTTGACTATCCCCTTTCTCTTGCCCTTCTGCCTCCCCTGAGCAAACCAAACAGAGATTAAAGGATTCCTGTGGAATGACAGTGACATGAAATCGAAGAAGGAACATCTTCAAAGCAACCAAAGGAATAAAAAGTCTCTACCTAGCCCATTTGGGCAAATATTTCTCTAACCTGTTGCTGTCCTCTAGGCATGACGACACCACATACTTTCCTAGTGCTCCAGTCCAGGCGATACCCAAGCCTGATTCATAAGGCCGTATTTATTATCTTTTTTAGAGACTACCCAAAATTTCCAGTGTTGTTGTTTAAGTCAGTCAATGACCTCTGATGCACAGCAAACTTGAAGATCAGATTTTTTTTATTTCCCTCCTTTTCGTGGTTACTTTTTACACCTTTGAAGTCTGCTGTCCTGTTGCCCACAGTCTACTCGTGTCTTTAGACTAAACAAAACCCAGTTCTTCTAGTCTTTCTGCAGAAGCCATTTTTTCTGGACCTCTGGTTTTTCTTCTTGCTCCCCATCAGTGGCCTGTTTGCCTCTTGAAGAGTAGTTCTCAAACTGTAACCTGCTCTCGCTCACTGCATGAGTCAACGGCAGACAACGTGGTGATGGCAGAAGACATGGTGTCTATTTACTTTATCCGCAGGGTCTTACTCACAGAGGGACACTGAGTTCCTCCCTGTCACCACCTCTGCCTTGTCCTTATGTTCTGACATGTCACTTGTCCTCCACAAGCCCTCAAAGGCTCAGAGATTTCTTTAAGAGGCTGGTGTCCTCGCTGTCTGGTTGACTGGCACCTCATGCTCCAGTGAGAAGGAACATGTCAGTCACAATGAACAACTCCAGCATTTTCTTGGGTGTCCTTGGTAGTCCCACCTCACCCTAGGCTCTCAGATTTTCCTCTTGCATACCCATACATTTTAAATCCTTTCAGCTTTACTTTTCTCCTGTCTTGAATTTCAGCTTGCTGAGGAGTTTGTTATTTTTTTTAGCTGATCCTTCCTGTGACTCCTTCACACTAGGACAGATTGAACTCGTGCTTCTACCAGTTTCCCTGCCATGCTGCTGAGTTTCCTCAACTTCTTCCCCGTTTCCTGCTCTCCAGGGGTACCACCCCACCAACTCTCCAGCTCCTTCTGCGTTTTTGAAATCCACCTCAAACACCCAGACATCTCCAGCAGCACCTCACAACTCTCAGTCTGAAGCCACACATGCCAATGCAACAAGCTCCCACTCCAACAAAACTCTACTCTTGGCAGAGTAGATGTTTGATAATCTCTCTGCAGCTCCCACTCTACATTCTCTAAAACATCCTATTCCATGCCAGGAAGAAGGAGATAGTATCTGAAAGCTCTGGAGACCCAAACCAGTTTGAAAACTGCAGGTGGTTATTCAGGAGGAGCGTGACATCACTCCATCAAGGAGCTGGCCACTTCTTCAGCACTCAGCTAGGCCCTGCACGAGTCCTACTCTGCAGAGAGATGCAGAATTAGGAAGGAAAAACAGGGGAAAACTGGCCAAAGTAAGCCATGGCTGGGTAAAGCAAAAGCAAAATCTACAGCATTTTTCCTTCCTGCTGAAAATTACAATCTCTCTCATAATGTGGTTGTATGCGAAAAGTAGAAAGGTGAACCTTACTATAGCTAACAATTATTTAAATAAATTCTCTGATCATGCACTTAAAATGCAAGTGACACATTTGATTTACTTCTCAAATTGCAGAATTCATCTTCTTCCTGTATCATTTTTGCAATCAGCAGCTGATTTTAATAACTGATGCACTGTTATTCTTTCTCCTTCTAATCCTTGTTATTCTTCTCTATTTTCCATCTGCTAAATCTTTTCTTCTTCCTTCCTCCTTCCAAAATACTTTGCAATTTTTACAACAGCAAATTCTGTCACCTACCCAGGGACGAACAAAAGACCATTGTGTTCAATTTATCTTTTAATAGACTCCTTCCTCAAATACCTCATGGACTGCCAGTACTGTCTTCCAGACCCTGTCTCACACCCTTTTGAGTTATGAAAATGTTTGGGAGGGTCTTTCCTTTAGCCCAGACATTTTTCCACCCGAGATGATTGATAGCTCCCAGTTACCACTAATTACCCTATCAGCAGTTGGACATGAGCCTAAGCCACAGCACTCTTCCTCCAGAGGCCAGCAATGCATCCCTGTCGCTCGTTATCCTCTTCTTCAAGGATGGAACAAACTGACTAATTAGAGACACCATAAATTCTTCCTTCAGGCTCTTTCCTGATGCTCTGCCTTGCTTCCAAACAGAGCATGTGGAGGAGAGTGGGGCTGATGCTAGTCCCTTCAAAAGGAAAAATGTGATGGGGTTTACGAGCCTAAGTGGGTTTGCTCAGTGCGTTTTATGGCGCAGGAAGAGGAGAGGGTTCATTCATTCATCCAAATGTAGCTGCTGCTTTCTTAGCACGTCTCAGACTCAGAAAGGCTGGATGAGCTTGGCTACTCCTGCGCTGGGCTCTGCTTGGTGGCAGCCAGGCTGGGACAGCTGCACATATGGACACAACCTGCACTGGCTCACAGGGATGAAGGACTCACAGCTTCCCTTACCTAGGATGAACTGAGCGTGCAGATCCCTTCCCTGTCTCCTCCAGTGCCAAAACCAGATGCTCTGCACAGAACACACTATAGAGAGAGGCACAGAACTGGAAAGGCAAAAAATAGCCCCAAACAGCTACTGCCTCCCACTGAGCATGGTCTGGAAGGCACCTGTATTCTCTAGTCTCCTCAATATGGCAAATTTGCCTCAGTAAGTTTGCTAAACTCTGTCAGAACCTCTATCTTGTTTGAGGCTGCAAGGAAGTTCTAGCCAGGTGGGGATTGGTCTCTTCTCCCAGGCACTCAGCAATAGGACAAGGGGGCACAGGCTCAAGCTCTGCCAGGGGAAACTGAAGTTGGAGAGCAGAAAAAACTTCTTTGCAGAGAGAGTGCTCAGGCATTGGAATGGGCTGCCCAGAGAGGGGGTGGATTCCCCATCTCTGGAGGTTTTTAACCTGAGATTGGCTGTGGCACTGAGTGCCATGATGTGGTAAAGGGACTGGAGTTGGCCCAAGGGTTGGACTTGATGATCTCAGAGGGCTTTTCCAACTCAATCGATTCTATGATTCTATGATTTTTCTTATTTAGGCATACAAGTTGTTATTTCTTAAGGTTATGAGAGAGCCAATTATAACCTCAAAAAGAAAAGAGAGCACAATGAAGATGAAAAGAGAGATCTTCCCCTCTCCCCACAGCAGAGAAAAAAATAACTTGGAGGAAAACCAAGCAAGTTTAGAAACTAGTTCCTCTGAAGCTCTTCCTTCCAGACAAAAGGAAAGGCCCTGAGGGCACAAGGGGAAAAGGGCATTATATTTAGAAAGAAATTTCTCCACAGTACATGGGGTGTGTGGTACACCTGGTAAAAAACTGTTGAGGCTTCTCAGCTGCTGCTAAAGAAGCCCAAGTCCCACCAAAACAGGAAACTCTCACTGTTCTAGGAAAAAAAAAAAGAGCAAGAGAGCAAAGAGGAGGAATGAGGACCGAGGTCTGCAGCAGTTTGTTGCATGGGAAAGGCACATGGAAAAATCAATGTGTAGGAGGGGGGAATGGCTGAAGGCATGCTATATCACATGGGGCTGAGGGTAGTCAGTCCAACACCAGCCCTCAGTCCAAAGTCACGTATTTTTAGCTTCCTTTCCTGAAGGACTTGATAGGCTCTTTCCACCACTGTCCCCCAAAAAGTGCAGGACTCTGCCCATTAAGTTAGAGGTTAGTACAATAAAAGAGCATGGGGATCTATCCAGGATGGCTTTGGAATTCTGGGAGAGAAATATTCACAACCACATCTGACTACCCTCACCTCCTCCCCCAGAAAAAGCATTTTCCATAAGCACTCAGGTAATCCACAAGCAAAAGATCACCACACACATTAATTGGGGGTCAACTAAGAAACATGATGTTGCATCTTTAAAAAAAAAGATGTGTTTTACCCTCTCTCCTCCCCTTCTGTTTTTAATCCCACATTAAATCACATTGCACAGGTGAAGGCAAACAGTCCTACAATATCAGAGGTTTTCCCTGGGTTTCTGACAGGTCAGAGCCAGGTACACCACTTCCTGTCAAGCAGAGAGCTGAGACAGGGCTCCCTTGCTGTGGCCAGGGCAGTGCCACAGATTCATAAGCTCTGTGGGGTGTTTCTGGGGTTTCAACCCTCTTTCATCTATATGGTACTTGTATACAGCAGGGCTTAAGGGAAGGTTAATCTGTAGGCAATGACTGCTGTTTTGGGAGACATAATTACTCCCTCTCTGCTGCCAGAATCACTCTAATAAGGAGCTAATACTTAAAAACTAAATAAAAAAGGATAAAAAAAAAATCCCGGCCCATTGTGTGCTTCAGCTCTGTTAAGGACAAGGCCAACACACAACTCTCAGCAGCTGCCATTGCCTCCAGCAACATCCCCTCCCTTGGACAGCAGCAGCAGATGACAGAGGTGAAGGACAAGAGAAGAGCAGCCACCAGGATCTGGCCGCATCCACCCAGTGCCACATTCCAGAACCAGACTGAGCCTCTGGAAGACCCCTTCCCAAAGGCAAAGCAGCTCTATGGTTCTCTACCTGCTGCTGGTTGAGCCACAGCGAGCCTGGTGGGGCTGGGATAGCTGGGTGGTCCCCAGCGAGGCGCACACACTGCCCAGAGCAACACCAAATCACAATAAACAAGTCCCTCGCACAAAGCTCTGTCAGTTCAGATTCCAGTTCAGCTGATATAATCTTCATCTTCTCTTTGAAAGAAAGGAAAAAAGAAAAGCAAAAAGAAAAAAACCAGACATCCTTAGGGAGAGGAGTGAGGCAAGCGATGGATTGATACTGCCCGTGTGTCTCAGCCCCCCACCCGGCATGGGGAAAATGTGCTGTTAATCAGCAGCCCCTCCCTGGGGAATACACTGATTTAATTACCTCCTGCTTGCACAGTCCGTCTGCAACGCTGCTCACCCAAGACATTGCATGAGCTGAAGAAACAGACACCGAGCCTCAGCAGCCAGGCTGTAACAGGATGTGCAAGCAGAGCCATCCCTGTTTTGGGGAGTGAGGGGGCGAATTGGTCCAGGGAGCCTGTGCAAGTGAGTTCTCTCCCAGTCCCACAAGGGCAAGAGGCAGATAGCATCAGAGGGCATCACTGCCCCACCGGAGCCTGGCACTGCAGAGGGGATGGATGCATCAAGGAGTCACCTTTCCTCTATCTGAAACACAAGCTTATTTTGGAGGGGAAAATCAAAGGCATGCAGTGGGCAACAAAGGGGTTGCCATATAGGAGAGGGGAGAAATAGCCAGATGAAACGGAGATGCCCAGTCAGTAGGTGTCACACCACAGCCCTCACCCCTCACCAGCTGCATGGCACAGACCCCGCACGTGAGCACAGCTCTCCAACCCCCTGACTGTCATGCTGCTGGCATTCTGAAACATTAATCTGGGATGTGTCAGAGAGTCACTCTAACGCAGACAAATACTTTCCAGAGCTGCTTTTTTGCAATGCTTACGAATGTCACAGAGGCAGAGCACAGAGGGGCAGAGAGCTGGTCCAGCTCCTGGAAGGGGAGAGCTGCATCAAGTGCATCCACCCTCAAAACGACACACTGGACAGTCACTTTGTAGCAGCTTCAGCACACGAGGTGGATTTTTGCTCTCCCACCTAGGGGGGCAGCCGGGATGTTTCATAATTAAAGGCTGTACACTCTCCTGCAAAGGCAGCACAAAAAGCACCGCTACGTCTTTAACAGCTGCCAGCGATGGGAAACTCATTGGAGTGTGTGTTCGTAGGGGAAGAAGGTTAAGATGATTAACTGGTGCTAACAAGTTTAGGATGTGGAAGAAGTATTTTCTTGGACGTCCATCAAAGAGAGGATTGAATGTTCCCTGGCAGAGGGGGGGAGGTATGTGTTTAACAGATGAGGTTTCTGCCTCTCAAAGCCCGCCCAGCCCCGCATGATGCAACCTCTGCCTTTTTAAGGCTGCCTCTCCCCCTGTATCATCAGCGTACCTGTGGCCTCAGCCTGGCACGAGGGATGAAAGGTGATCTGGGGGGAAGGAAAGCTGCTCCTCCACTCTTCCTGTTGATCTGCATCCTGGGACACCTTTGGGCACCAGCGGATCAGCCTGGTCCTTGGTCCCCACAGAGAAAAGCTGTGGGCGGATGCCCGGAAAAGCCAAGAGGGAATCGAGTATCACCACACTGAAACCAGACACTCTGGAGAGGAAGACTCCTCACGGGCTTCTGCAAAGCTCTTCTCTGCCCCACCACAGGGCCACCAAAGAGAGCCATCCTGCCACTGGCCAGCCCAGCAGCCCGCTTTTTACCTCCCCATTGCCCTGAAGTGCATGTCAGCATCTCACATCGGCGCTGGAGCGAAGTCCCCTCGCTAACGGCTTTGGAGTGATCCACTTGGCGCCTGCGGCATCTCCCTTGGCCCATGCCGGGTATTTGTGGTGCTGTTCGCCGGCTGGCGGGCACCCATGCTTTGCGCAAAGGGCTTGGCCGCCACCGGGCACCGCGCCCCAGCGCTGAGCCTGGCGGCCGGTATGGCCACCACAGAGCTGCCAGCATGGGCAGCACACGCGAGACCCACGTCGCGGGGCCCGGACGTGCGTCAGCAGCTGACGCAAACCAGCCCGGCCATGTGCACACAGCCCAGGCCTGGGAAAAACCCTCCACCCCAGTAGCACGCTCGCGCTCAATCAAAGCCATCGCCATACAGTAGCAGCGCCATGTGCTCCTCGGGTTTCCTCAGCCAGCTGGGATGTTTTTGCCTTGCTTTGTCAAGGCGCTGATTTATGCCCATATGTACCATATACATTGTAAGCACAGGCACGCAATGGTGTAAACACTCCTACCAAACATCTGTACACAAACCCATGAAATATGCAGAAGCTCCCTGCTGCAGCCCTCGATGCGCGTCCCAGATGCCCCACAGGCAACCTGGCCTGGGTGTGGGACGCCATGTGTCACTGGATCTGGTATTCAGGTGTGGCTGGACAGGGACAATAAAGGTCACAGAGGAACCATTACCTGAGAAAAATCAGCAAAGCCACAATGCTTTTCTCCTGCCTCAATCTGTGCTTCGGGCTGGAGCCCACTGTGGCAGGTGTCTGCTCCGAAATCGCTTTCCTGTACATTTAATCCTCAGTATCTTTCTCTGCACCATTCTCTGCCTGGGTTAAGATGTTAGTTTATCCCTGGTTTTGCATGGAGAATGGCAGTACTGAACAACCAAGGTTTATCCATGTAACATCTGGGCTATAATATACAAGCACTTTTAAAGTTAATGCTTGTGCCACCAAGACTTATGCATACCCGAACAAAAATGTTCACCTATTTGCACCTTTCAGTAGAGCTCAGACTCCAAAGAAAAAGCCCCACAGTAACTCTGTGGGTTTGGAGGAAACTCCTCCCACCTTCCAGCCAGTTTAAAATAAAAAAATGCCTAAAATAAAAAGTTTAAAATAAGAAGGCACATTGAAGGACAAAGAGAGGAGCCCTGGGGAATGCAGAACACAGCCTGAGAATGGCAAGAGGAAATTATGCAAACAAGAACTCTTGCAGAGTAGTTGTGCCCATCACTGTGCTTCAGCGCCCTCCCCTTTCAATGCATTGGCAGTTACTAACCATATTTTGGATGAAGAGGGAAAGGCAGAGGTTTTTGCCTGTGGCAGCACCACACTCATGTCCCTAAGTCCTCCAGCCATTTTACAGCCCAAGCCACACTCACATCTGTATTAATGGCATACACAATCCCTCCTAGTCTGCACTGAGACAACAGCAGGTTCATTAAAATCAATTAAAAACTTCTTAATAAAGTCAGGTTAAATCCCATATGCAGACTAAGCCGGATGAGATGGCACTTAGAGGCATGAGGAACATCCTTGCTTCCTCTAACTGTCCCTCAGCCACAGATGTGGCAACCTCCAGGTGACAAAAGCCAAGGTGGGGGTGACTCCTCGAGCCACTCCAGGCAGTTGTGTGAGAGCACAGCAGCCTACATGTTCAGAGAAAGAGACTTAAGTGACCAAACAATTTGGGTTTTTTTCCTGAATTGTTCATCCTCATCTATTCATAACTGCTCACAGAATCCATGGAATTCATTGTGTGGTTTGCATCTTCAAAACAAATGAAACAACAGTATGTGTAAACCAAACAAACCCCAACCCAAAATACAGCCAGCAGGCCAGGGCGCATGAGCAACCTTCCAGGCTGAAGTGTGTGTATACTCTGGAGGGCCCAAAAATGTGGATGGGGGAATACATTTAAATTTCAAGGAATAATAGAATTCCCAGGGAGATGTCTTACAAAGGGGAGAAAAAAGGAGGAGTACTATTTAAGCAATGATTATGCTGCAATTTTTCTTCCAGATGTGTTGGGGGGATGGCGTGCCAGAGAATCCCATTTTCTGACACAGCAACGTGCTGCTGTGGCTGTGGCGGTGCCACGGCAGCCCAGGCACTGCTCCCTCCTGATCCCAGATCCCAGCCTGGCCACGAGGGCTTTGCCAGTGTATTTAAGGGAAAACAGGCAATTCATAAAGCTCAGGACTTTTGGCAAGGAGTGGCTGCTTCAGATAAAAGTCCCCTTTTCCAATTTTTTGTTGACACTTGTCAAAGAGCTGCGTTTAGATGCTTTTAAAGCTGAAAACACCTTTTGCAGAGTCAGCACAGAGAGCACTAGCTGACTTAACATCCCGAAAAGGGGTCAAACACAGACTCATAGCATTTCAACTAGTTCACTGCAACTTCTGACAGGACAGACATGGAGATGGGTGTTTCATTGCACCCTCCCACCTCACGCTCCTCGTGGCTCTCAGCCAGAGCCTCTGACACAGCTCATGGCTGCTGATGTTTAAATGGGTGGAGTGACCCTTCCACACCCTCGCCCCACCCCAGGGATCCCAAACACCTTCTCCACTCACCAGAGTCTTCAGGCTTTCAATCCCATGGGAGCCCCTGAGCAGCATTAAAACAATGGCAGAGGTTGCCCAGAGAAGCTGTGGCTGCCCCATCCCTGGAAGTGTCCAAGGCCAGGTTGGACAGGGCTTGGAGCAACCCAATCTAGTAGAAGGTGTCCCTGCCCATAAGAGAGGGTTGGAACTAGATGACCTTTTAAGGTCCCTTACAACCTAAACCAGTTTATGATTCTATGATCTGTCCAAGCAGCCCCAGCAAGCTGAAAAAGGATCCTATCAAACATGACAGCAAGAAAATATAAAAGCCATGAAAACCATCTGGCAAGAGAGGAGCACAGCAGCTAAGATGTGGGGAGCATGCAGGGCTCAGGTACTGTCCCGTTTTTTGGCTAATCTCCACAGACATCCAGGGAGAAGATACAAATCCCAATGGAAAAATGGATGCATCCACTGGGATGCAATACTCTGCCTGTGTACTCAGGGCTGAGGGTTAGCCCACGCTGCCCAGGGGTCTCCCTCTGCTCCACCCCATCACCTCCCTCATCCTTTCCCAGCATTTTTTCCTCCCTCTGCAGCTGCCTATGCGTCAGGCAGGGGTCAGGACATGGGAAATCCTGCTGCCTCCCATCAGCTGGCCCTGGGTGACACATCCTGGGTGGGAGCCACAGCCCCACTGCAGCCCCATACTGTTTCTTGCTGGCCTCCTCCAGCAGCTGCCTGAGTGCCAAGGGGTCTGGACAGCACAGCAGGGGTGTACCCAAGGACGAGACCGGAATGCCTGGATCGAGTGTGCACAACATGTGCCACTTGTCCCCCAGGTGCAACTGGGGCCACCGCCACACTTTGGCTCCTGTGGGCCTCTCTGCATGAGGGGGAACACCAACAGCATTTTTGAGTCACAGCATCTCCTGCTGGAATTCCTGTAAGCTCAATCACAGCTGAAGAGCAGCCAAGCAGTTTTCCCTGTACCCCAGGCTGGGGCAAACAGGGAACGTGGGTGAAATTTTGTACGCGAAGAAATGTCCAGGGGACATTCCTTTGCAAAGCCTCACAGACATTCCCGAGAATACTCCAGTTCCCAGCCAATGCCAAAATCCTTGCAGCTGCCCCACGCCATCCTCCAAGCCCCTGTAATAGCAAAAGGTACACTGGTTTGTGGCAGGGTTGTGCAACCTCCCTCTGCCTGCCCGTCCCAGTTCCCGGTAGCTGCCTCCTCCTGGAGCCCAGGTCCCTCCTCTGCCCACAAGTGCTGCCGTAGGGAGGGATGGAAAACTCATTCGGCATCCCTCCGAGCTGCTTCCCTGCTTGCACGGCTGACCGCCTCCAGCACCACAGGCTCCCAACCTGCTCAAGGAGAAACTGGACCAAAACAAGCATTGTGGGGGCAGACAGAAAGCAGCCAGCTTTTTTAGGTTTTTTTTAAAGGGATATTGAAGATCAGAGCAGAGAGCCAGCAAAGTGAAAAACAGCCACGTGGGGTCCAGAGCTGAAGAGAGGAAGATGGAAAAGGACTAACAAAGAGTCACAATATACAAAATATACAAGCACCTACCTCCGCCAGGAAGGCTGTGGGAAGGGATTTTGGTGTAATCCCTGGCTTTTTGAGGCTGTCCAGGCAGACACAGTCTGGATCTGCGACTGGACCAGGATTAGACCTGATTTAAGGAAAAATCTAAGGAAATCTTAGATTAGACCTGATCTAAGGAAAGCTTAGATATTCTCTTCTGTTAACTTGAAACAAAATGCTTTCCCTCACAGCATTTTATTACTATATGGAAGAAATCAAGGGCAGTCAGCTGGCTGTAAGAGGATCCTCCAGCCTCAGGTAGCTCTCAACCACATCCACACACCATATGGAAAAGCATCTGCTCAGCCCCAGAAAAACTCTCCAGTCTCATCCTAGGATGCAAAAACCTCAGACCAAAACCTGTGCTGAGCTCCCTGCCTACACTTGGCCCCAGCACAGCACAGGGTCTGGGGGTGGTGAACAGCTGGGTACCTTCATTGCTATCATTGAGCCTTAAGGTCTCCTTCCCAACCTGTGCAAAGCTGTCCCTGCATCATTCTGGCAGACAGTGGGGACAAAAGGAATCACACAGGTTATCTATGAGACAAAGAGAAGACTCATTAATTACCCAGAAAGGTTGTGCTAAACTTGAAGGCTGTGTCCTCCCCCCCGAGACACCACTGGAAAAGCCCATAGCGACACATCACAGGTAGTCACACCCACCCCAGCCCAAGTGATCTGAAGTAGCAGCTTCCCAGTCAAAGGAAACTTTTATTTCCTTATCGTCTGCTATAAATACAGCTGTGCTGTTTTCCTGACTATGTTATTCCTACGGTCCTTATCACACGCACTCAGATATCCACAGCACAGTCACACTTTACAACCTTCTTGCACTCATATTCTCAGCTTTTCCAAACCATTAACATTCACAATCCCATGTGTTCTGAAGCTCCTCTATGGCAATGGGTGACACTGCCCTGGACCTCCACATCCGCACCAAGCAGGTCAGCAAATGAACTTGTCTTCCTTTTCCCCTTCTCTGCCATGCAGGGACCTGGCTCTCAGTTCAGGGTGAACTCAAATGTCA
This sequence comes from Sakesphorus luctuosus, assembly GCA_013396695.1. NCBI lineage: Eukaryota > Metazoa > Chordata > Aves > Passeriformes > Thamnophilidae > Sakesphorus > Sakesphorus luctuosus. Next base: position 756,874 of record VWZD01009183.1, read on the forward strand.
CTTCTGATAAACATTTATTTTTGCTGAGGAGCATGATGTGTTTATAGGCAGTGAAGTGGCCCAGTGAGAAGCAACGAGCATGCGCCAAGTCTTGCAACATCTTGACGCTTCTGAATACCTTGGTCTCCCGCAAAAGTCACGTTGTCCGGTCCTCGGGGCATTTTAAACCCAAGGGCTAAAATGCATTGGGGAAAAGAACTCACAGGGTCTCAGGCTGGAAAAGAGACCACATGGAAACAGCACAACAGTGTGTTCAGGTGACCTGTGTTGCATCAGCCTGGAGACCAAAGGGAGATACCCTGGAGCAAAAGGTCTGAGACAAGACAGCAGCTGGCTGAAGGTGCCTTCATTTCTGCACTGCTCAAAGCCAATCAACGCTTCACCTACCACAACAACAGCTTTAGACCATGGTTTCATTTCTCTCGACAGATTAGCTGACAGGGTGGGGGAAAATCTGTAAAATATTTGATGAAGAAGAGCAAGTTTGACAGGCAAAAAGGAAGCCTGAGCCTTTACAAGACATTACTATTGTCCCCCTGAATCAAAGCTGTCATTCAGCAATACTGTGAGCTCAACTGAATGAGTGGGTACCAAGTGTTATGAGAAATCCATCACCAACTGCTGCCAAGGCTTCCCAAGGGATGTGGGTGTCTGTAACCAAGCATTATCATCATGATACCAGAATACTTGGGTGATTCATCTATCATACACATGGTGCAGAGGGGTCATATTCAGATGGCCTCAAAAATCAGTGAATCTCTTTTTTTCTCTGCTCTGCATTCAAGCTGGCTCAGAAACACCAGGAGGATATTCATTCCTGTGGTTTTATGGCATTTATATGTCGAGTCTAGGCAAGAACTTGAAAATGGAATAGGGCTATGATTTGTGTCCCATTGGAGGAAAAATCTTGATACTTAAAAACAGTAGAGCTCAGTTTTTCTTTACAGAACAGATACTAAGAAGACATTTCATCTGTACTGTGTTTTAAATTTAAACCAAAATAGCTCCTGTTGTTTCTTTTTTGGACTAACAGGAAAGACCAACAGTCCTGACCCAGACTAGTCAAATCAGGCTTTTTCCAATGTTCTACAAATCTGGATCCTGGATTTTAGTTCTTTTCCATTATAAACCTGTACATCTTTACCTCTTGCTTTTACAAGCTGCCACCTTGCAAAGCCATTTTGGTGTGGCAAGAGACTATACCTCTTATATCTGTACACAGATGTAAATACGATGACTTTGAGACATCACCTGCAGCAAAGACAACTCCCTCTGTAATTTCATCCACCATTATCCCACTGCTGACCACATTCAAATACACTTTGATGTGTGCACCACAAGGTAGTGTCAAACACCTCATATTGGGCACCAGAGAACCAAAGGAGAAAGTGCAGAAAATGGAAATGCTGCTTTCATGTGCTCATCCAGACACAACTTTCGCTGCCTCTTTCTTTGCAAAATGCGCTTCAGATACCCAGTTTGGATACACAGATTCAAACTCTCCCAAAACTTCAGCTTCAGATATGAGTGGTAGCTGGTACTTCTCTGTTTTTTAGTACACAGTCAAATGCATCAAAAGACAATGAGGAAGGCTGAATGATTCATAGTCATGGAATGAAATGCCATTCACAAATGTTTTTTTCCATAGCAATTTGTCACTTATTGTATTGAAACCACTTCAGAAGATGTGTCTCAAAGAGCCTTTTGATATTAGCATGATTAAAAGCATAATGCAATTAAGCAATCCCATAATATTTCTGTATGTTATACAAGTGGGACCTCGAGTGACCACTTCACTGAGCCCCCTCATAAATGGCTGCTTCTAGCAGAAGGCTGTTATTCTGCAAGATGCCTCAGATAGCAGTAGAGCACCAAGGAATTCAAATCTTCTCACCCCAGAGGCAGTTTGGCTCACCAAAATTCAGCTGCTCAGCTTCACTTTTGGGTCTAGCCCACGTGTCTCAAACCTTCTGAATTCAGCTAAGAAAGATGCACCTCCCAAGAGCCACTCTGCCCACTTCAACACTGATGTCTAAAATCACTGGGAATATTTGTCCTCTAGTTGCATCTTTCTCTCCTTACTGCCTATCTAGGCATCTACCTGAGTGTCTGTCACTTGTCCTGTTGTTCCTGTTGTATCCTGGTATTTATGTACATGCTGAATTTGTTGTGCACATCTCCACATCAATTCCCTATACCTCAAAGATGCTACTATGCAAACATGCGTAACTTTTCATTCATATATGACCCAACATTAAAAAAGCCTTCGATGAGATGTAGACAAAAAAGCTCCTCCCAAAGTGCCAGCAGTCCCACATCCCTACCTGCCGGGCAGTTGCATCGCTGGTCTGTGTCCCGAACTTCTCGATGTCTCGGCAAATGGAACTTCAGTTTCTGTCAGGAGAGGGAAAACAGAAAAGGGATTGATTTATACCATCAAAAACACAGCCTCAAATTCTTGGAAGAGTGGGACTGAGAAGGATGCTGCCCAAGAGATGGGAAAGACAGGGTAGAACAGTTTGGGAATGAAGAAAGGCATTAAAGTTCATAGTATTTAACTAGAAATGTGGGGTTTGATTGAAAGCAGAGGCTAGAGAGTTTCGTAATGGCCTCCAAATGTGGTCCTTACAGGCATTACAAAACCAAGAGCCAGCAGTGGCAAATAAATTGGTGACTGTGTCCTTGTGAAAAAGCCACATTTCTCAGAAGACTCACTCAGCAGACAAAAAAATGAAGATCTGAAGCAGGTACACTTCACTCCTACAGCAGACTCCTTATGCTTGCAGACATACATGGATGGACAGAAGGGTCCCATTAAAAAATCATGGCTGAAGGTGAACTAAGAATAGCAAACAGCATGAAACTTAACTTTTCTCCAAGTGCAGAACACAACAAAACCTAACAAGAGCTTCCACAATGTGGAATTGTGTCAAAATCTTCATTTCCCATGGGTTTGGCCTTCTAAAGGTGCCAGTGTGTCAGTCTCCTGCTCTCTGGGCCCATCTGTGTATCTCTTAAAGGGCCAGTAGAGTCCACCCGAGGTCACTGAATCTTCCCTCATTGGAAATGTCATTAAAACTAACCCATGTCTTGAGCCGAATATGCATTAGGGGCAGCATCCCCACCACCCCTCACAGACTTCATTAAAATAGCCATAATTTATTGAGGAAAATGCAAATCAATCCAAATAAGTTATTTATTAATGCCTGCGAACCACACTTGGTTAATGATTTGAGACTATCTGAGAAGGCTGAGCTGCTGGGGTGCCTGTGTTCCCTTCTAACCCTCAATTCCAGCTTCCCATCCTGTTACATCTTCCTGTTTTGTTTGACTTCACAACTGGGCAAACATTCCAAAATAGCCTTACGTTGGGAGCAACAGAAGCCCATGCCCAGGATCATATAGAAATGACTTTATTTTCACAAGTAATTGAGCACCTGCCTGCAAGACAGCATCAGTTTGGGGGAAATCCCTTTTAGAGAGGGACAAAGTAAAGGAAGTTGGTTATGCCTGGATGAGGGAAGGCAGAACTGGCTGGAACACTTCCATTTTTTCCACACTGAAATGACTGGCTTCCTTATTGCAAGTCAGAAGCACTAAGGGTTGTTGTGACTGACTAGAAATTGAATATTTTCAGAGCTTTATTTTATGGTAGACTGAAATGTTTTGATAGCGAGTTGATTTGATACCAGGATGAGGAGATGGTTTCAGGCAAGAATTGCCAGTTCCTATAAAGGATTTTATCTGTGTTTACCATCTCAGTTTAAAAGTACTGATATGTGAATCTTTGCATTTGGGCACGTTCCCATCTAGCTGCTACCCCCCTGAGGGCACAGTTATGCTCTGCAGCACTGAATCACTTTGTGCTAATGGTCAAACATGGGCACAGACAGGAAAGAGGAGCCTTTATTTGGATACTCACACTGGTATGTAGGCATACCCATTCCCATTTACATCTACACTTGCCAACCAAAATGTCTCAATGCAAGACTGCCACATTTGGGTGGGTTTCCAATGTTTGGGAATCAGGCTTAGCAAAGAGAGGGGTGATGGCTCACAAAGGCAGGAGCAGAAAGTCATTTCCTAACCAGCAAGGGTCCAAACACCCTGGCTGCACCCTTGGAAGGACAGAAATCTGCAAGGAAACATGGAACAAATCCCTACCCCATCAAGTGCAGAGTCACTGAAGGGGAGCAGCTGACTTTGGGTGTGCTGCAGGAGGCCTTGGCTGTGTTGCTGTGCCAGCATACAAGGCGAGGAGCGGCAACTGGACTTATCAGGGAAGTGATGACCCAGCAGGACTTGAGCATAACTGGGAACGGAACAGGAGCGATAACATTTCCCCGAGACTTTATCTGCAGGGTCAGAGTAGTGGAAAGACCTGGACTACTGAAATAGCCTTCTCAAGGATGGGGGCCCATCAGGAGGGAGGTGTGGGTGCTGCTGGGCAGGGCTGGGAGCACAGCCCTGTGCACCATGACCCATAAGCCATCCGGAGCTCACCGGCATTTCGTGTTTTCCCCATCCCTTGTGCCTCCCTCAAGCCCAAGAGCTCTGCACATCCCTGGGGAGTGCAAAGGGCAGTGGTGCCGTGGGATTGCTCCCCTCCAGTGGGAGGAAAACCCTACAAGGAATTTAGGAGCGCCTGGAGTTCAGTTTCCAGCACAGTCTATTAAACAAACACTGACTGCCACAAAAAAACCCCTTGGCTTCTGAAGACCGCAGTTCAACTTTGGGTTGAGATGGTGAAACAAAGTTTTCTAGAGCCTTTTCTGCTTCCCTCATTACCATTGTGCAAAATATTGCCTGATCCAACACAAGAGGCTGGCTTTGCTCAGTAGAACAAAACAAACGGGCTTCCCTCTAAAAATGGTGTTTTCAAGGTAGAATTTTCATTCCCAGACAACTTAAAACCATTTAATTTTAGGCCAAGGTTAACTTCTGTAAGTGAAATTAAAAGAAGGTGGACTCTGGGAATCTGGGGTTTGTGAACTCCTTCCTGAGGTCTGGGGTTTGCTTTTTCACCTCGGGGATGCCTGGAGTGTGTAACATCAAGAGCAGCAACTGGCTCCCTCTTGCCTTGGCAGAAACACTGAAAACACTTCCTTTAGAGAGGGTTGCCTCATCCTGTCATGTTTTTCAGTGACATAACAGCTGCACCTTCCCCCTACACGTGGAACACGGATGAAAAAGCCATTGCCAGCACTGGAGCCAGAGCTGAGCAGCTCTGAGTGTGCACCTCTGTGTGTCTGGGGAGCCATCGCACATCACTGAGCGTGGAGGAAAGGGAAAAACCCTCTGCCTGCAAGAGGGCAAGGCCAGGAGGGTCGGGCTGAAACATGTGCTGGGAATGGCAGAAAAGCCAGCAGGGGTTTTCCCGTGGGTTAACTCACTGCAAGCGTGACAGGACAGGGCTGACATGAGTGGACAGAGCAGAGAAAGTGAGATCTCTTCTGACGTTAAAGGACCGTGGCTGTGGTCTCCTAAACCTTGCAAGTACCAGTCTATTTTGGATGGGCACTTAAGATATTAGGGTAGAGGGAAGGCACTTCTTTAAAGGGGGCAGATTAATAGCTCTTTAGCATTCCTAGCTGTTTGCAGTCACCCGGGGAGGTGAAATCATTTCCCACCACTATCTCCAACAGCTAAAAGAAACACATCTTAAATAGATAATCTATTACAACCACCAGGAGGATTTCAAGGGTGGGTGGTTTTGTTAACTCTTATTGTTTTATCTCCAATTTCACTGTTGTTTTTTTTTTTCTTAAAGGCCCAGCTCCTGGAATCACGGGGCCATGTGGCACAGAGCAAAAGCAAGCAGGGAGTCCTCCCAGATGCAGCAAAAAGCTTGGAAATAACACCATCTAGGTGCAGCGATTGCAAGCAGCTGAAAGGCAATGAGACTTAGCTACCAGAGAAGCTGGAAGAAAAAAAAATAGATCTGGTATTTTAGGGTGGAAAACACTAAGCTAAATATGGAGGCAGGGCTGAGAGCAAGCTTGCAGACCCTGGGAAGCAGAACTGAGACACTGAATAAAAGGAGAAGAAAAAAAGACTTTAGGTTGAGAGGGAAAGGGAGTTTCCAGGTATTCTGCCTTTGCTTGCACCAGTAAGGAAAGAGTCCCAGCAAAAAGAGACTATTGGGAAAGCAGTGAGGATTGATGCTCCCTCCCTCACATTCACAGGCACAGTCCCTGAATCCCTCCAGCATCACTAAAGACACAGCAAATACCTTTAACACAAACCCCTGAGAGGCTGAGCACACTCCTCGTGGTGCAGAGGGACAGCTGATCTTCCCCCCAGGCTGTACAGGATACCTGCTGTTGTGTTACACAGACACACTTCTATCTCTACAAGCTCACAAATTCTGGGATTTTCTTTCCTAGAAGCAGCAATGAATCCATCCTGTTCTCCATCCTGATGAGCTTTTGGCAAATGAAATAGTACCAAATGTTACCCAGCATGGGAAAGGACCTTGTTTCCTTCTTCGGAAAGCTGTTCATTTGTGCTCTTTGTATGATTTTATGATGTCTCATAAATGCAGAGGAATTCCTACATGAAGTTAAAATTCCCCCTGAACTACCTGTTTCTGGCCCATTCTGCACAGATGTTTTTATAGGAAAACCCAGTCAATTTGTGTCTGGTAGAAAATTCCCCTCTGGTATTCACGCACATGAAGCAGAGGTTTAGAGAGTAAAGAGTGAAGCACTGGTCAAGCTGCCTCTGGGAAAGCATCTGCCACCCTCTCCTTGCTCCTCCTGAACTGAGATGGAAACACTGCCACAACCAGCCACGTGTGCTCAAAAAACAGGCTCCAGGATCAAGAAAACATCCCCATTAGCTGCCTTAAAATTAACATTTTAGGCAAACCAACCCAGCTCCTCTCCCTACGAGTCTGCGTTATTTTTGCATGTCTAGAAGAAAGGCACCTAACAGAACTTTGGCATTTTCCACTTTTTGGTGCAATCTGCATGGTGTCCCTTACAGACCCTTGGGAACATCTGAGGCACACTTGGGCACAGACATGGCACTGACTGGAGGGCATTATGCACACCAGCACACAGCAGTACAGGTTTTGAGCATAACCTTAGTGCTCCTCTGTCAGCCCTCACAGACTTGGCTTCTTCATTCCCCTCCAGCTGATCTTCATAGCCATCAGAGCTAGAAATGTGCTCCTGTGCAGTGCCTCCCCTTACCTCCTACCTCCCTGCCTGCCTCAGACCAGCTTTTTCCAAAGCTGGAGTTCCTTTAAAGCTTTGCTATTTTATTTTGTGATGGATAACACGGAGCTGGCAGCTGTGAAACCCATTAAGATCGAAACACCAGGAAACTCTGTGAGGATGTGGCAATGAGAGGCAGTGAGGGTCGGAGCAGGGGGGAATGAATATCCCACTTTCACGTCCATCACAACAAGCCCATTCGCAGCCCCTCTCCTCCAGTCACGCTCGGCACGGTCTTTTGCTTTCCTTATTTTTTTTCTCCCATCCTTTTCCTGCTCCCCTTTATCTCCCCTGTTTTTCTCCATCCTTGCCCCTCGCCAGCCAGTCCAAGGAACCTATCCCACTTAGCCCCTCTTCAGACATAATGAAAAGGAGGGCCAGGGGGATTTGTTTTTCTTTCCTAAGCAAAAGCCCCATATGCCACCTCACCATCTGTCCACCGGCAGACCCCAGCCCTGGACCTCGAGCCACTTGGCCCATGACAGTGCCTCTAGCTGGATGTGGAGGTCTGAAGTTTAGGAGCTTAGAGGAAATGTGCAGTGGAGCTGGGGAGGGTCTCCTCCCCAGAGGGCACAGCCCTCCTCTCTCCACGGACAGGAGTCCTTTCCAGGTATAAAGGACCAAGAGACCTAGGTCAGGCATTCCTGCTCCTCCGCAGGCTCCCAGCACTTTTCTCCAAGCCCTTCTGGAAGCTGTGGCCCAGCATGGAGCTGGTAACCCTGGTGGCACCCGGGAGCAAGTGCTGGCCCCTCAAGCAGTTGTTCCTGTCCCACACTGCTCCCCATGCTGGCTGCAAAGGGGACTTGGGCCACTCCAGGGGCTCAGGAGGGGCTGCTCAGAAAATAGGGGTGCTGCTTGGCACAGGGGCATCATGAGAGCCCCATTTCCTCGCTAAGCCGAGCTATAAAAAGGCAGAAAGGTGCCCCAGCCAGCAGAGCCTGCAGGACACAGGGGGCCATCCGGCCCCGGGCACCGCTCCCGAGAGTCATCCTGTAGCACTTCTCAAATCACTTGGTAGAGATAAACTGCAACTTCCCAGCATGTTCATGCCAGCAGCAACAGGGGGATCGCTGCATGTTATCCCTTGCTAGGTGGTGGGGAAGTAGACTCTCTACAAGAGTGCAACCACAAGGCACAGATCCAGCCACTTACAATGCTTCTGACTCCTCAAAAACCCTTTTTCAAGTGGGGTACTGACCCTATCTTCCCCTTATTCCTCATCCAAAGAGGCAACTCAAAACTGTATTTTTCAGTTCCCCCAGTGTTTGCTAACTCGATGTTCACAGCTTTTAGCTACATATCCCAGACGATCCAGGGGCTGCTCTCACAAGACTCATAAACAGAAGCCGAGCCTGTCAGCTGTAGGTTTAAACTCCTCACCACAGCCCTTCGCTGCTCCTAGAAAGCAGGAGGGGGCCCCAGGTCACCCCAGGTGCCAGGCAGCACTGCCCAAGGCAGGTCTCAATAGTCACCACTCTGATCATCCCATTCCTCACCTCATTCAGCAACAGCAGCACACGAAGGGAATTTTTTTCAGACACAAACAGTTTTTGGGCTAGCCCCAGGGATCTCTCCAGCATGACTCAGGTCAAAGCTGGAGTAAACAGAGAAAAGAGAGGTGGGTGGAAACAGCTCCAGCTCCAAATTTCAGCCCCAAGCCTCCCCCTGAGCTGTGGGAACAGGTCAGTGTGGACCTGTCTGAAGAGTTCAGAGACATGAACCACCATCTGCTTCCTGACATGTCAGTGCTGCTTCAAAGCCCAACAAGGCAAGGAATACTGTAGGATACTCATCTCGCCCAGGGTAGAGGAGCCCAGACAGCCCTCAGTAGCATCAACACAACAAAGTAAAGGGTGTCAGCAACAACAATCTGCACTTTTGAGCCTTCTGTACTGACCCGCTGAAGCCAGCAGCAGCATTCCCCCATCCTCAGAGGAGAGTCCAAGGGTCCTGCGGAGCTTGGATGAGGCTTAAGCAAACATAACACAACCATATGCTCTGCACTGATGCTCTGGCAGTACCAGAAACCATCCTGGCAATGCCAGTTTATCTCAGTTTCCTGAACCAGGAGCTGCGGAAGGGGTCAGGGCTGGCACAGCAGTCAAGTTAGTCCATCACAATATTGGTGTGTTTGCAATTACCTCCTCCCACAGCCACCACTGGCTGCAATCTCCCTTGCCTGTCCCTCTCCCAGGGCTCAAACACATACTGAATCCCCAGGTTTAACCACTAGCTCTGATTCTAACTATTTCACCAGGCAAGGCTACTGAACAGAGAGGGCTGGAAATTCTTCCTTCCCTGACAGGACCAGGGATGAGGTTTTCCTCTGTGCAAAGTGCAGGGTTCAGCCACAGTGCAGGCTGGGGAAGAGAGAAGCTAACAGCAGGTGAGTTTGAGAGCTAGGAGGGACCTGAAGAAACAAGGGAATTCAACCTAGCAGCAGCATCACTTGTGCAGAGATATGGGGTGGTTTTTTTTTTTGGGGGGGGGGGAATGGATAACACCACTATGCAAGCATACACATACCTAAAATCTATAGGACTGCAAACTATATATACAAAATGCAAAGGCACCAACCTCATCAAGCAGTTGGTCAACTCTTCCCAAAATAGCTGTCTCCATTTGGTCTGCTGAGAGCCAGGCAGGGAGCTGTGTGGGTCTGTCCGCTTCCAAGTGGGACACCCGGGACTGCAGATCGGAGGTCCGAAAGTACAGCAGGAGGCTCAGCACCAGTGAAAGCAGGGAGACGCCGGGCAGCCCCGAGCCCAGCAGGAGAGGGAGGCGGCAGCATCTCTCCCCATCGCCGCTCCTGGGGGGAGTCACACACCCCCTGTCAAAAGCTGCTTCATCGACGCCTTTCCAGCTCTTCTCCTCCAACATTCCCTCCCTGTCCTGAGAAACAATAAATAAATAAATAGAATAAAGAAAGCCTTGCTCCTACTCCAAGAAGCACAATCCAGAAGTCATAGAAAAAGAGCATCCAAGGGGATCCCAGTGCCAGCAAATGATAAATGACAGCAAAAATTACAAAAGTGGATGTAAGGGGGTTGTCTATAAAAAATAAAAACAAATCACACACACATAAAAGGGGTACAGAAAAAAAAGGGATCCAACTGCAGCAAAGAGTGCAAGAGGGAAAAAATAATCTGACGAAGATTTTTGGGTTTTCCTCCTGTGTTTCAGTCTTTTAGTTCGCTGGTAGGATTTTGATTCCTTCTAAGCTGTCAGTTTCAGTTCCTTCGCAGACTGGCCAGAAGCTCGCACATGAAAGTCCCCATTAGAGAGAGGTAATTCTCAGCTGCTCCGGCGACGTTGTGCTCTGGCTGATCGTGGTTCCCCTGTAACATGACACACTCTCTCCGAACTACGGGGCTGGGATGAGCGAGCTGCGCGGCTTCCCAAAGTAACCTCCTCTGCTCGCCCTCTCTCTCCACCTCTCCCTTGCTGCATGATTTATTTATTTATGCAAAGCGCCGGGGTGGGATCGGGCAGTGGGACGCCCCTGTCCCGCTCGGTCCCCAAACCACCTCTCCGCCGCCAGCCCTTCCTTTGAAGTGACTCTCGCCGAGGTTATTTATAGTGGCAGGAAAGAGATTGTAAAGCAGAGGCTGGGCTCACACCAGCCTGCGTCTTCCTTTGCTCCCCGCAGCCGAGAGCACTTCATGGGATGGTACAAGCAAGTTGTCGCGTCCCCCACGCAGATCCTGGGGCATCCCGGAGGCACCAGCGGTGGGGCATTGTGACCCCGGTATTTTGAGGAGAGCAGCCAGGCAGGGTGAGAAGGAGAGGGAAACATCTGGAAACAAGAGCTGGCAGCTGAGTGCTCTGCAAAAAACAAGCAAAGGGCTTCAGGGAGAAACACCCCGAGCGGGCAAGCTGCAGTGCAAGGGGGGAACTTTTGGGGCTTGATTTGGGGGTTCAACCCGCCAAGGGCGTTCAGAGGAACTTATCTGCTGAGGCCCTCTAGTGAAACAGAGCTTCCCGTCGTCTCCTCTGTGTCCTGCCGGGCACGGGGCACCAGAGAGACAACAGTCTTTGGCGGGAGCAGTCTCCCCAAAACGTGCCACAGGGCAGCTCCGAGCCACGCATCTAGGAAACAAAGTCTCTTTTTGTTCTTTAGGAGCAAGGGAGGGACACCTCTCCCCATTTTTCTGAGAATAAGATACAGTATTTTATCCTCCACGGTGACATACAGGCTTTGCTGAGCCCCCTGCCTGTCTGTCTGTCCATTCTTTGATCCCCTCCTTGAGCACACTCAGCAGCAGGGCAGCACAGGGCTCACCATGGTGCACAGTCATTAAAACCCAGGCAGCAAATTGGTCTCTTAAAATCTGGCTCCCTCGTGGCTCTTTCGCTGTCATTTACACATTTTAAATGAAGATTTTGCGTGCAGTCTGTGCTGGAAATTACTGGCAGAGAAAACTCATATTCATCTCTGGCCTGGTCTCTGTTTCAGAGGACTGGAAGAAATAGACCTTTTGGGAGCAGGTTAACGCAAGCACGAGCTGTTTCTCCTCCACCAGACAAACCCTTGGAGGACCCAGTAGCACACAGCCTCAATTCTTTGAATGGCCTCATGCCTTTCACAGCCACTCACTTCCCAAAATGGGGTTTTAGTGTCTGCGAGGCAGGAAATCCTTTCTTTATTTCTTTTAGCAGGTTTCTTGTCATCTCACTACTCAAATTTGCGTTTCTGTTCCGGAGTGCATGGAAAACATTCCTCTGATGGCTGCAGCCTTTCAACAGTTTCTCATTTGAGCAGGGCAGAGATGTTGCCCACGTACCCAGCACACACTAGGTGTCTTGTCTGTTTGTATGCCCCAGTCTCCTACCCTCTGCTCAGTCTCTTCCCTGTGTTAGCAGCCTATTTCTTTGTGAAAGGAAAGATGTCTCTGAGGCTGTGGCTTTACCAGAGATAACTATGGTCCATGGAGTTACTCAAGATACCATCTGCAATCACAGCAAATAAGCAGACAGTAAGAAATCAAGGGGAGATGCTTAGAGGCTGATGATACAGTGTTTGGGAAGCAGAGATCTACTTGGGGAAATGCCAGTTGGCAACTTGAATGCTAAGCATCCTAGGAAGTGCTGAAGTACACCACCCAAGACGGGGGTTGAACTACTGATGACTGTCTCTCTCTGTCTCCCCCTTAGACCAGCCTAAGCACTAAAATGACAAAAACGCACCCTCTAAGCTGAAAACAGAAATCTGTTGGGTGTCTACATCTCATTTCCCCACACCAGCTCAGGAGAGCTCTCTGCTCTTTTGCTCCGATTTGTGATAGAGGTCCTGCTGTCCAGACACGAGCACTGCCTGAATGACTCTATAAGTGCCTTTTCCTGCCTCCCCGCCGGCCCCTCTCCAGCTGATCAGCTCATTTAGGGGTATGTCATAGCTGCTGCAGGCTGGGGAGCCACTCTCAGCTGGGTTTAACGTGGAAGCCTTAGCTGCAGATGTGCAGGAGGGTAATTTTTCTATCCATGAGGCATTAAGAAGCCCTGTCATCCCATGCCAATACAAATGGACTAATTTAGCTATGAACCTGAGCCAACTGCGCATGTCACATCTGCAGTGCTGCTCGACAAATGAGCTGCCTCTAGGGATGGGCCCCGGCACGTGGAGTCATCTCATCACTCCTTGGGAGCACAGCCCAGGCTTCAGGTCTGTCCACAGCCCCCGAGGAGATGGGTGCCAGCCTGAAACCAATCTCTCCTGCAAGTTTGGGTCTCTCAAGGCTCATCGAGTAGAAGCGGATGTTCAGCTGCAATCAGGAGTGATTTCACTGACCAGTAACTCTTAGATTGCCCTCAATACGCTGAGCTTGAGGCTGTATCTGTCTCTCCTTGGGGAGGTTGATGCAATTCCTTACAAGGACAGTAACCACATGCTTCTACCACTTCTAGCAGGTCCTCAGGGATGGTTTTGGACCTCAGCACAAACATACAGTGAAATCCAGAGGAAATATAACCCCTATATTCCTCCCAAAGCAATTAATTCCTCTGTACAGTGAAAGAGTTTCCCACCTAGCACATGGCACTGAGGCAATTGATCAGCTACAGTTTGACAAGCCTCCAGCTTAGTCTGTCTGTAGTTCATCCTTCTGTTCCATCTGTCACTTCATCCTTCTCAGGGGCACTTGTATGTGGACAAAGTTTGCCTAGCCCTGCTCTGCAACAGACATACACTGCTCATGAAGGGGCACAATGTGTGGGGATTCCTCACAGGGCACAATGTGGTCTCATTGCAATAGGCTCTCTTTGACTCTTTGACCCAAGGTAGGTACTGTGGACACGAACCACTCCATGCCACAGGCCAGGAATGGAAGAGCTGGGCATGGATGAGGTTCTTGCTTCTATAAACACAGTTCAAGCCAGCAAAGTATCTACAGCACATCATGACTTGGCCTGGAAAGGGGTAGATAATAGCAGCAAGCTTTCCTCACCTTCCTTTGCTTTAAGCATAACTCCTTATTTTTAAAAAAAAAGTGCCCTTCTTGTCACTAACTGGAAGTTGAAGTCAACTGCATGGAGATGGCCATGTGTTCAATGCCACCAGTAACCTCCTCTGCCTAAAGAGAACTTCCCCTTTTCAGACCACTTATTAGGGAGAAAAACCCCACCCCAGTTATCTTCTTTCTGTTCTGCTTCCTCCCCCCCCCCCCCCCCCCAGGAAATGTGGGGGTCTTAGTGTGCTCCACAAGTCATTAACTAGCAGCCGACATCTCCAGCTATTGTAAATATATTAAGTCAAGGCCTTTCGCTGCGTTTATTAGACTCAAGAACAACATCTGGAAACAGATGTTTTCTGTGTGCAAAGGAGAGGAGGGAGGAGAGTAAAACAACAAGGACGGGGGAGGACTCCTGCAAGTGGAAGTGCATGGTCTGCAGACCATCCCTTTGCAAAATGCTGCTCAGATGGAGCATTGCAGGGGGCTGAGTCGAGCACAGCCACATCCCTCCCAGGCAAGGCAGTGAGAGTAGGACATCTGTGGGGGGCTGGCTTGAGAGAATGGGGGAATAGAAAAACTCACATCAACTTTCAGGGCCCTTGTGAGGAGCAGCCATAGTGCTCTCACACAAATGGGATACTGGAGAAGAGAGATTTGGTTGGTTTTTTTTTTCCTTTCCTGGTCATGGACCTTCCTAGTCCTCAGTTGCTCTACATCTCAGAGACTGCCAGGCTTGTGGTGGGGTAATGTCATAATGTCACCTCCACAACAATTTGGCAGCATCTGCCATGGGACCCATACAGTGAGCAAGGTCTAGGGTCCCCATGGGGCACTACCATACACTGTCCTGTCTGCCCCAAACAGCCCTTGCTCAAAGGGCAAGCAGAGTGGAAACCTCCCATCCTAAAGACTATGAAGGACCAAGGGGTTCTGCTCTGATGGGGAGTCCTGCTGTCATGGCTTAAGCTTAGACAATATTTATAGAATTATATAGTGTTAACTAGGGACAAAAAGCAAGCAGGCACATGCATACTTAAAAATAGATCCTATGGCATTATTATGAAACTCAGGGAGATAGACTTTAGCTTAGGAAGCAGAGATGCCTAAGGTACAATAGAGGTCTGAGATCAAAGCTTGCATGCATTTCTTTTGTGGGAAATGTAGTTGAACACACACCCTTGCTTTTTACAAAAATAAAATAATAGCCAACGAACAACTCAAAACCCCCAAAACTCCCCCACAACCAGTATTTTGTCATCTTTAACCTCAGGTTCACAACAGATACCTCCACTCCTCTCTCTCTGATACGCAGCTACACATACTTTCCTGGTAAGGTCAATAATATTGAGTATTACCTACACAACTTGGCATTTGTTTATAGGAAGTATTAAGTAGCCTATGGAGCAGAACAATTCCTGCCTGAGGAGCTGCTCTAACCCATTGTGGAGTTATAGAATAAAAACACATTTGATCCTTTGGGAAAAGGGTTATGAAAATACATGGAAAAAATGCACTGTCCGCGCATAGTAATATCATGGCTGTTTTCAATCACTTGGTCTCCTACAAAACAAAGGGGCTCACTGCACAGTATGAACTCCTAGCATTGGTAGCAGCAAGGAAAGTAAGGAAGAAGCAGAGTTAGTAGTATCTGGTTGGGGGTTTATATTTTCATAACCCTAAAATGGTTGAGCTCATTGCTGCCTCCCTCCCATCAAAGCCAAACTGGCTTCGTGCAGCCTCAATGGTGGGAACCTGTCCCCAGCACTGTGTGGGAACAACCAAGAGGAGCTGGGCTGCGTCAGGGGTGGGAGCCTGGCCATCAGCAGCTCCTGCAGAGGTTGGGTCAGAGCCTCCCAGGGAGGGTGAAGCAAACCCAGATTCTGCACAGTTTGAGGTCACCCCTTCCTAAAGGCTGCCCACCCCTTCTCCCGCACCCCCCACAGAGGGAAGGCTTTGCCAGAGGAGTGAGAGGCAGCAAGTGGTGGACCCACAGTTGAGCTGCCCACGCTCCTCCTTATGTTTTCAACTAACCTCTCACCTTTTGTTCAGATGACGAGGAGAATGGTTCTGAGCAAACCAGGCTCTGCACCCTTCTCCGCTCTCTCACAGCAGAAGCATTTCACGGCCAAGAAGCATTTCACAAGGAGAAGTTTTACTTCTTTTCAGCAATTGTTTAGGTTTTTGTTTCTTGTTGGGTTTTTTCCTCCATGTTTGGCACTGATTTTTAATGGCTTATTTCAGTGCTCTTGAAATCTGCAGAGATGGTCAACTCTATTGGCCTGTTTTTGCTGTTATCTTGGTTCCTGCAGAGCCTGGCTGGGAAAGAGAGAGTAAATTAAAAGGAACAACATTACTACAAGCAAGACAAGAAAAAGCCTCCACCCTTGCAGCACTATTCTCCCATATCTTGCAAGCCTACAAATTCCCACACCAGGCTGTGGGAGATGGGTTTTTCTCAGGACTGAGATGTGCCTACACTGAGAAAGCTGCTTTGGAAACTCTTGTTTTGGTAAACCTGGGAAATCCTCTGGTGCAGAGCATCACTACAGGCTCTCAGCACAGCTAGAGCAGTGCAAAGTGTTAGCAGTAGCAGAGAGGTTTTAAAACTGAACACTCAAAATCTGCTCAGCCAGGTGGAAAAATAAGGGTGAGATTTTCAGGCATGAAATCAGCAGGGCACAGCATCCTCCAGCACAAGGCTGGGGCTTTGGGGAAGAGCTCCTCTGTTCCCAGCAGCAGCTCCCTTTGGCCCCTTGCTGAGCCGAAAACGTCTCTCTATTAAAGCCAAGCTCAGTCATTGTGTGCTCGGTTAGTTACTCGTGCACAGAGGTGCTCGACACGGTGCATTGGCACGCGTGGGACTGATAAGCTAGAGCACTGATTTGCATTTGGATTTACCATTAAACAGTTTAGTGAGAAGCTACTGCTGAATGCCTCCAGCCTCACAGCACAGCTGGGCTATTCCATCCACCCCAAAGCCCATCCTCCTCCTGCTTTCCCTCACCCCTGTCAGGCACAGAGTTCCCATTAATCCTCCATGACCTATTTCCACACGCATCACTGAGAAAACCCTTCACCTATGGCAGATGCAGATCAGGGTAAGGCTGCCACCAACCTGGGACAATGAGTCAACACGTGGGGATGAGCATGCTATGGAGTGAGCTGGAAACCCCAAAATCCTGCCCAGGGCAGACCAGATGCTGCATGCACATGCAGAGGCAAGCAAAGCTGTGTCACAGCTCTGTCTAGGAAAAACCAAACCCTACAGTGCTGGGCCAGGCAGGGATCCCTGTGCAAGCAGCCAGGGAACCCGCAGCAGCCTTGTATGGACTTTGAAGTTAATGAATCAGAGCTGGGAGAATTGGGAAACCCAGACTAAGTGTCAACTGCACTGGAGGAAGCAAAAATAATGAAGCAAGGCTCCCCCAGAAGACTGATTGTTTTGGAGTCCAGAAGTGAAGGAGAATGGATACAGCAAGCTCAGGAAATTGAAAACAACTTTGGGTAAATACTTCCTCTCACTCCAACACTTGGTCTTTTATCAAAGCTGATTCAGACCCTGACAGCAGCGCCCAAAGCAGCTCTGCTGCATCATAATGCAAAAGACAGGCCCGGCAGACGGGAGGTTAGCAGCTAATGGAGCGAAGTCGAGTTCAATTTCCCTGGAAGTTACTCGCAGAGGAAAGCCAGGAGACAAGGAGCACTGCTAATGTCCTTATGTAACGCCACTGCTTCCCCTGTGCAGGGCAAAGCCCTCACTTGTGCCCTCTGCCTCCCACGCCACAGCTCCCTGCAGATCAACCCTGCACTCCAGTGCCAGGGAGAGCAAAGCCAGAGCAAAGCAGGAAGGACATGAGCTGCCATCCCTGGGAGCAGATTGATGGTGTCAGGGAGGAGCATGGCTCCCACCACAGTTGCTTTTGCAGCACCTGATGTAAATCTTCCTGGCAAGGTAGTTAATCCGCTTTATTAAAAGCAGCTCTATCAGTAAACCTTCAGCCACCTATGGAGTCTCTTCCAGCTTCCTGGGTTTTTAGCTGCCACCAGGGGCTTGTCTGCTTTTAGCAGCATTGCAAAGGGACTGTGGAAAGATGCTTTTCCATCCCAAAGGCACACTTGGCAAGTCCAGTTCACATGATGGCTGCAGTGTTCCAGGACGCAGTGTCAAGGCACTGTATCCCCATCAGGCTGCACACCCAAGGGGCCTGTCTGAAGCAGAGTGCCAATAAAAGAACTTGTTTTAACAGAAACGGTCCAGTTCTTTTCACTTGGGGCTCATTAAAGTCAGTGGAAAAGAAGCTCTTTTTAGCCTCCTTAGGCTCTGGCACTGAGGTGTCCCGCCAGCCTGACATCAGTGTAGTCACTCCAGCTTTATGTCAGTCCAGAAAAAGGGAATCCATTGTGACAAGTCCCAGCGAGAAGAGCGGAGAGCTGAGTTCTCTGGCACCAAAATTCAGTATCCACATGGCAAAGCCAAGCCCCCCATTTTTACCACAGCCATCTGAAACTACACCTTGATGCTTTGTAACATTCCTCATCTTTCTGCTCAATAAATCTGTGCTATCTACTTAGTGTGAGTGCTTCATACCTGCTTCAAATTTGAGAGGCCTGTTGCTGATTATGAACAGCAGGGAGTAAAGCATATATAACTTAGTAGATCAATATTAAGCAGTAAATACCCCTTGCAATGGCCTTGAAGGACATTATCCCGAAATGGGGGTTCACTTCTTTCAGGCTCAACATATGTGTTGGTTTGGTTTTTTTTTTCAATATGGCCATATGCTGCTACCAATGCACTGAATGAAATACTCTTCTCTGTTTAAAAGGGGTCAGCAGGGAGAGAGGATGGAATCCACTCTTTGCAGGCATTGCTGCCTACTACCCACCTTGAAAATCACAGAATCATTTAAGTGGGAAAAGACCTCCAAGCTCATTGAGTCCAACCTATGGCCTATCACCATCTTGTCCAACTAAACTAAACCTCTAAGTGCCATGTCCAGTCGTTTCTTGAACACCTCCAGGAATGGGACCACCACCACCCTCCTGGGCTGCCTGTTCCAATGCTTGACAACCCTTTCAGAGAAGAAATTCTTCCTGAAATGCCCATGTGTCAGTGGGTGTTGCAATGAATCAGGGCAAAGCCACCCCAACCCGCGTGATCTGCAAAGGTTTGGCTTTCCTGAGAGCTCTGCTGTGCGTCAGCAAGGGAAGAGCTGCCTCTTGCAGGCACACCAGGGAACGCTGCTGGGCTGAGCACACAACTGTCCCTGCATATTTGGAGCACGGGAGTTAGAGCAGAGGCTGAAATATCACGCCTATCAGTAGGGCCCTGCGGACAGAAAATAGCAGAGGATCTGGTGGCAGTTTCCTTTCAAGACGTACAGGAATAGCAGCACACATCTCTGCCGGATCATATGGACTGAATTCCTCAGCCCAGCTCTTTTGGCTTTGAATTCTTCTGCAAACCATTTTTCCCCCCCGCTTGGCTTGTTTGTTGTTTTGGGACCACGAAATTACCAAGAATTGTTTATATTATATAACCACCCTGTTCTTATTGCATTTTGGGAAGGAGACTCTGACAAACAGCCAGATCTAATTTGTACTTAAATTGGCTTTGGGTCAGACAGTCATGCCTTCCAGATGGAAAATCCAGTTGCACTCACCAGCAAATATCCCAGTGCATTCAAGTCCCAAATCAGCTTTGTCCAAAGCATGCTCTAGCATGCAATTTGATTTTTTACAGCCTAAGAGAGGCTAACGGTCACTTCAGTCCCTGGTGAGGCAGCATCGCTTTCTGTCACCTGTACCAGTTCAGCTGTCAGCCCTGCCTTACTGTCCTGTTGTTTTTCCTAGAAGCCTATCTGACAGCTGCAGCAGCTTTGTAACTGCCAGATTTGGGATTGGTCCCCCAAAGAAAGTCTTTTCGGGTTGCCTTTTCCAAGAGTGATTCTCTCTGCTAGGCTTGCTCACCCTGTTTAACACCACCCCAAATCAAAAACAATTTCAAGAAAGCCAACACCATGCTGCTTTTGGATTTGAGTGGCACAAGATCCTCTTGTCTCTTGCCAGGGCACAATCAAGGATACATTCAGCCCTAGTTTAGGTTACAGCCAGGGTCTGGCCAGTGGCACGTCACTCATGGGACACTAAAATTGCTGACAGCCACAGGGTGTTAAAATGCTGCCACTGACAGCAACAAGTCTGAGCTGTCATTTGCTTCACTGGGGACTAGTGAGGCGAGGCAGCAAGTGCCTTGAGGCAGCCCCCAAACATGGCTGGGTCTCCGAGCTGCCCTGTCCCCATGTCCAGTTTGGGGAGCTGGTGGGAACAGCAGCTCAGGCTGAGATGAGCACACTGTATCTCACAGGCAGGTGCAATGCCAGGGCTGACCACTTGCAGGGAAACAGCATTGGTAGATGTCCATCATCTGCAGCAGAGGCAGGTGTAAGAACACATAACAGAGTGGCCTCAGACAGAAAAACTGGGAATTTCTCTGAGTCCCCATAACATTTTTTGTCCTTTTAGCCTTTCTGTTGCAAGGCACATAATTCTGGGGCTGCGTGGCCTGATGGGCAGACAAGTTGGTGTTTTTTCCCACCTCTGCTACTCTGCTGCTTGGTGACTTTTGTTAACCAATGAATGCCTTTCATTGAATCTTCCTCCCTTTCTTCCACAGGGAAATAAGGCTACTCTAAGTTGCTTTACGATAAACTGCTGACCAGGATCAGGAAAAAAAAAAACAGAAAAAAAAAAGAGATGAATGAACAGTCAACCATGCAGTTTCAAGCCAGAGTTATCAAACCCTTACCTTGCAAGTCCTGAATCTCATGGTACCCACAAGCACATCCTCCTCCTTGTCTGGAAAGGCTCCCCACCAGCACAAAGTATTTAAAAGCCCGCTCATGTTCAACTCACACCTCCATGAGACATGTGCCATGTGTCATCCAGGAAAAGGCAGCGAGTGGTGCTAAGGGAGACCTGAGAAGCCCCTAGGGACACAAATGAATGAGTAAGCCTCCCTCACTCTCACAGCTGTGAAGCTGATAGAAGAACAACCATCCCATTGCAATGCCCCTGTGCCCTTCCTAAGTATCTTCATGTTTCCGGGAGCTCTGTCAGCCCAGCAACATGCATGGGACTGAAACTGGCTTTTTGGGGAAAGGTTAAGGACAAGCTTCCTTGGGGCCATCATCTCTGGACAACCAGAGCTTGCAAAGATTATCAGAAGTTTGTCTGTCATGCTGTGGATGGGCAATATCATCCCTGAAAGGCTTAATGAAGCCCATGCCTAAAAGCCAGTGCTGCAGCTGAGAGCATTTGGATGGACTTGGCCCTGATGGGCCTCACAACAAGCACTGCATTACACAAGAACAGGAGCACCACTGGACAGGGAGGCTCAGCCAGGCACGTTTCTTGTGTGGGAGAGCCAAGGTGTTGAGCAACACCCAACAGAGACCGGCAGATCTGCTGCCAGGTCTCCACTACGCAGCCTAACAGTGCCCACGCATCTGAGTCTCCGTTTCCCAGTACCTCTTGGGACACACGTTTAGCAAAGAAGTGTAAACCACCATCGAATCTGAGTGGTTGCACTTTACAGCCACTTCAGCTCAGGCCCAAACAATTACACAGAGTCCACAGTAGCAAAGACCTGGCCTATGTTACTTTAAAGGAGTAGTTTGTTTTGGTTTCACTCCCCTGCCCACATCTCTCTGAAACTGCCCTCTGTTTGTTTGGGATATTTGCAGGCATGCAATATTTTCCTGGCTGACTTCGCAAGGGACACTGTGGTCCTAACAGGCTCTGCCTTTGACTCCTGTGCTGCTGTGGCCAAGTCCTTGGACTCCTCTGCAGAGTAAATCAAATAATGTGTGCAAAAACAGACATGAAAAAATAACATATGCAGAAGGACTGACGTGTTATACTATGAGCAATCACTGCAGGTGTGTACCAAGAGAGCTCCAGGGCTGATGCTCATTGCTCCACTGGATAAAAAAAATAAGTCTGAAGGACCAGGCAGCTACACAGTAAGATCCAAGTCAAACTCAGGCAATTCTCCCCAAAATATCGCGTTGTGGAAAGTGTGAAAACAGCAGCACAGAGGACCAAAAACTGGTCCTAAATGCTCTCAGGTTGTAAACAGCTCCCCCCAGGCCCTGTCCCCTTTCATGCTCCCCTCATACGGGACTAAGAGGCTCAGCAGCAGGGACTAGCAAGAACTAGTTTCTGAAAACATGGAAAACAAGTTTCCTGAGGGAAAAGAAAACTCAGGCTTGTTTCACTTTGAAGACTTGTTTGTTTGGCACCCTTGGAAAACCAAAAGAAAACAGTGATAATTTTGATTAAAAAATACCCAAATGCAGAAAGAAATAACAAAAAATTAAATATGTTTTTTGACAAAAGCATATTGGCCAGCCACACTGGTGTGTCTACATCAGATGTGTGTCAGCATCAGTGAGAGTTCTCACAGACCATTGCTGGCAAATGGTCTGAAAAATCCCAGTCTGGCTTCAGGCTCACACCCCCACTATTTGTACGAGTTGTCTGCAATGTCTATGAATAGTGTGATCTGGGCAGCAGGAATATTTATCAATCTGTTAATGCTGCACTGCTGCCTGCCACACACCAGGGTCACCAGCTCTCCTTGCTCCGCCTCCTTATAGACAGAGCCAGGTTTGCTGCAGTAGTATGATACCTTTTTCTACTCCTACCCTATCATGTCAAGGAATATCCACAGTGGATCAAACCCCCTTTCCCTCAGGGAATTTATTTTGTAAACACCCTCATCTGGCTGATTTCTTGGGCCTACCCTTACAAAGAGCCATTCAAGGGTTTTTGTTGGGAGCAGTGTTTGGAACTGTATTTAATCACAGAATGAATCCTAGGATCATTTTGATTAGAAGCAACCTTAAAGCCCATCTCATTCCAACCCCTGCCATGGGCAGGAACACCTTCCACTATCCCAGGTTGCTCCAAGCCCTGTCCAACCTGTTCTTGAACTCTTCCAGGAATGGGGCAGCCACAGCTTCTTTAAACAACCTTTGCTAGGCCCTCACCACCCTCTGAGTAAAGTATTTCATCCCAATATCCAATCTAAATCTCTCCTCTTTCAGTTTGAATCCAGACAGTAAGCAGTTAAATATTGTTTCTGGTGAAAAGCCATGGCTGTGCTAACAACAAATCAGTCCATCAAGCTACCTCATGCTCCCAGCCTCACAAGGACAAAAGCACAATGAAAGATCCAAAGAAGTAGTCTTCAATATCCCCTTTTAGCCTTAAACCAGCTAATCTGCACAGTCACAGACTATATGTGAGCCTACAGTATA
The DNA here is from genome assembly GCA_013396695.1 of Sakesphorus luctuosus. NCBI lineage: Eukaryota > Metazoa > Chordata > Aves > Passeriformes > Thamnophilidae > Sakesphorus > Sakesphorus luctuosus. Next base: position 779,866 of record VWZD01009183.1, read on the forward strand.
CTGGAGGAAGGGATACCCTTCCTGGCAGAGCAGTGTCTCAGCTTACATCACAATAGCAATAAAATCATGCTATCTTTATCTAACTTTGCACAAATCTATCCTGTAGCCAAAACCGGTTGTCTCACAAAATATGTTATCAGTTGCAAGTGCCAAAGCAACTTTTCTTCCTCCTTACTTAGACAAAACACATTCTTGCCCCAGAAAATGAACACATCATGTGGTTTTTACATGAAAAGAGAAACCTGTGAGCTTCAGCACTAAACCTGGGCTGTCATCAGAGCATCTAGTGCTCTGAAACTAAAAACCCACACAAACACTTCTCTTAACACTCTTTCAAGTGAGGAATCTGAACTAAACGCCCTGCGTGGACTCAGCAACGTGAACTGGTGTCTGCAGGTCTTGAGCTGGCACCTCGGGGTCTGTCACATGAACCCACATCCACATAGAAGAAACTCACATTTCTGGGCTCATTTTCCTCCTTTTTCTTGTATAAATGACCTCTCCCAAGCTCAGGCTGTGTTGGGTTGGCATTGCCCAGCTGCACATCCCCTCCGCAGGATCAGGAGGGAATGGCTGGCACAGACCTGCCCCTTATGACATTTCCCCAGGTGACAGGGGTGTACCCCCACCTCCTTCTCAGCCCCCCAATGCTCAGTGGGCTGTTCCTCCTTTTTTTTTGCCCTCATTCCTCTCCATTTTCCAGCAGTTTCCCCCTTTTTTACCTCAGTTTCCCCAAGGCATTGCACCAGCAGGCTGAGGGGTGCGCAGGCAAAAGAACCAGACGAGCCTGAGGCAGTTTCTGCCATTGCCTCAGAGAGACCCTTCAGCCCCACTGTCAGCCCCAGGCAGCTCCTGTTTCTCCTCACAAATACTCCTTAGTTCCACTGCCATCCCTGGGCATTCCCACTTCCCCTCACAGAGACCCCTCAACTCCACTGGCATCCCTGAGCATTCCTGCCACTTCTCACAGAGACTCCTCAGCCTCGCTGTAATCGCCAGGCAGTTACCACCTCCCCTCACAGAGACCCCTCAGCTCCACTACCATCTCTGAGCAGTTCCTGCCACTCCTCAGAGACCCCTCAGCCCTGCTGACACCTCTGGGCAGTACCCACCACCCCTCACAGAGACCCCTCGGCCATCTCTGGGCAATTCCTACCTCCCCTCACAGAGATCCCTCAACCCCACTGTCATCCCTGGGCATTCCTGCCACTTCTCACAGAGACCCCTCAGCCACACTGACACCCCCTGGGCATTCCCATCTCCCCTCATAGAGACCCCTCAGCCTCCCTGTCATTCCTGAGCAGTTCCCGCCTCCCCTCACAGAGACCCCTCAGCCCCTCTGCCATCCCTAGGCATTTCCGCCTCCCCTCACAGAAACTCCTGAACCCCACTGTCATCTCTAAGCAGTTCCCATCTCTCCTCAGAGACCCCTCAGCCCCACTATCAGTCTAGGCAATACCCACCTCCCCTCACAGCATCCCCTCTGCCATCCCTGGACACTTCCCACCTCCCCTCAGAGAGACCCCTCAGCCCCTTTGTCATCCCTAACCATTCCCACCTCTCCTCAGAGAGACCCTTAAACCTCACTGTCATCCCTGGGCAGTTCCCATCTCTCATCAGAGACACATACACCTCCCCCCCGCCCCCACCTCAGGCCTACTGCCATCCCCGGGCACTTCCCACCTCCNCCTGCCACACACCAGGGTCACCAGCTCTCCTTGCTCCGCCTCCTTATAGACAGAGCCAGGTTTGCTGCAGTAGTATGATACCTTTTTCTACTCCTACCCTATCATGTCAAGGAATATCCACAGTGGATCAAACCCCCTTTCCCTCAGGGAATTTATTTTGTAAACACCCTCATCTGGCTGATTTCTTGGGCCTACCCTTACAAAGAGCCATTCAAGGGTTTTTGTTGGGAGCAGTGTTTGGAACTGTATTTAATCACAGAATGAATCCTAGGATCATTTTGATTAGAAGCAACCTTAAAGCCCATCTCATTCCAACCCCTGCCATGGGCAGGAACACCTTCCACTATCCCAGGTTGCTCCAAGCCCTGTCCAACCTGTTCTTGAACTCTTCCAGGAATGGGGCAGCCACAGCTTCTTTAAACAACCTTTGCTAGGCCCTCACCACCCTCTGAGTAAAGTATTTCATCCCAATATCCAATCTAAATCTCTCCTCTTTCAGTTTGAATCCAGACAGTAAGCAGTTAAATATTGTTTCTGGTGAAAAGCCATGGCTGTGCTAACAACAAATCAGTCCATCAAGCTACCTCATGCTCCCAGCCTCACAAGGACAAAAGCACAATGAAAGATCCAAAGAAGTAGTCTTCAATATCCCCTTTTAGCCTTAAACCAGCTAATCTGCACAGTCACAGACTATATGTGAGCCTACAGTATACTGGAGGAAGGGATACCCTTCCTGGCAGAGCAGTGTCTCAGCTTACATCACAATAGCAATAAAATCATGCTATCTTTATCTAACTTTGCACAAATCTATCCTGTAGCCAAAACCGGTTGTCTCACAAAATATGTTATCAGTTGCAAGTGCCAAAGCAACTTTTCTTCCTCCTTACTTAGACAAAACACATTCTTGCCCCAGAAAATGAACACATCATGTGGTTTTTACATGAAAAGAGAAACCTGTGAGCTTCAGCACTAAACCTGGGCTGTCATCAGAGCATCTAGTGCTCTGAAACTAAAAACCCACACAAACACTTCTCTTAACACTCTTTCAAGTGAGGAATCTGAACTAAACGCCCTGCGTGGACTCAGCAACGTGAACTGGTGTCTGCAGGTCTTGAGCTGGCACCTCGGGGTCTGTCACATGAACCCACATCCACATAGAAGAAACTCACATTTCTGGGCTCATTTTCCTCCTTTTTCTTGTATAAATGACCTCTCCCAAGCTCAGGCTGTGTTGGGTTGGCATTGCCCAGCTGCACATCCCCTCCGCAGGATCAGGAGGGAATGGCTGGCACAGACCTGCCCCTTATGACATTTCCCCAGGTGACAGGGGTGTACCCCCACCTCCTTCTCAGCCCCCCAATGCTCAGTGGGCTGTTCCTCCTTTTTTTTGCACTCATTCCTCTCCATTTTCCAGCAGTTTCCCCCTTTTTTACCTCAGTTTCCCCAAGGCATTGCACCAGCAGGCTGAGGGGTGCGCAGGCAAAAGAACCAGACGAGCCTGAGGCAGTTTCTGCCATTGCCTCAGAGAGACCCTTCAGCCCCACTGTCAGCCCCAGGCAGCTCCTGTTTCTCCTCACAAATACCACCTCAGGCCTACTGCCATCCCCGGGCACTTCCCACCTCCCCTCACAGAGACCCCTCAACTCCACTGGCATCCCTGAGCATTCCTGCCACTTCTCACAGAGACTCCTCAGCCTCGCTGTAATCGCCAGGCAGTTACCACCTCCCCTCACAGAGACCCCTCAGCCCCTCTGCCATCCCTAGGCATTTCCGCCTCCCCTCACAGAAACTCCTGAACCCCACTGTCATCTCTAAGCAGTTCCCATCTCTCCTCAGAGACCCCTCAGCCCCACTATCAGTCTAGGCAATACCCACCTCCCCTCACAGCATCCCCTCTGCCATCCCTGGACACTTCCCACCTCCCCTCAGAGAGACCCCTCAGCCCCTCTGCCATCCCTAGGCATTTCCGCCTCCCCTCACAGAGACGCCTCAGCTCCACTACCATCTCTGAGCAGTTCCTGCCACTCCTCAGAGAGCCCTCAGTCCCATTGTCACTCCTGGGCAGTACCCACCTTCCCTCACAGAGACCCCTCAGCTCCACTCCCATCTCTGAGCAGTTCCTGCCACTCCTCAGAGAGCCCTCAGTCCCATTGTCACTCCTGGGCAGTACCCACCTTCCCTCACAGAGACCCCTCAGCCTTGCTGCCATTCCTGCACAGTTCCCACCTCCCCTCAAAGAGACCCATAAACCCCACTGTCATCTCTGGGCAGTTCCTGCCACTCCTCAGAGAGCCCTCAGTCCCATTGTCACTCCTGGGCAGTACCCACCTTCCCTCACAGAGACCCCTCAGCCTCACTGTCATTCCTGCGCANTTTGTCATCCCTAACCATTCCCACCTCTCCTCAGAGAGACCCTTAAACCTCACTGTCATCCCTGGGCAGTTCCCATCTCTCATCAGAGACACATACACCTCCCCCCCGC